>VZTB01015764.1:236706-386308 GCA_013397245.1 Thryothorus ludovicianus
GGCAGGGCGCTGCCGCGGCGGGGGCCGCGCACGGGCGGGGGCCGCACACGCACACGCGGAGGCACAGGGCGAACGGGGAGAGGCACAGCACGCACACGGACTGCATGGTGCCCGCGGCCGGCACACACACGCACACGCCGTGCGACGCGGGGAGCGACCCCAAGGGACACGGTGCCCGGGCGCGGGGCGGGCGTGCAGACCCACGCGTGTGGCGGGGGCAGAGCGCGCACCGCGACCGCCTCCGGCCCCGGCGGCCGCACCGCGCCCCCCGTGACGCGCCCGCCACATGACAGCGCTGGCCCGAGCAGCGGCGGGATGCGCGCCGGGACAGCGGCGGACAGCGGGCTGGCCGAGCCACGAAGCGTGTGGCTGATGCTTGCACAGGCTGCGCCCCGGCACCACCGAGGAGGTGACTGCCCGTGGTTCAGTACACCAGCAGCACAGCTGTGCCCGCACTCGTGAGCTGGGTGGTGTGCCCAGCACTCAGGAACACAATATTCTTGCTCAACTCACAGCAGATAGTGTGTGTCAATATGCCACATCAGTCGTGTCATTCATCCAGACTTTATAAAAAAATTCTTTGAGTTCACACCTCCTGAAGGTGAGGTGGATGTGATTTCAAGATCCGCATAACAAGCTAAGCAGAGCCTGTAAGATCCACCCAGATCCACGAATCACTTCTAAGGCCGTCCAGGCTGTCTTAGACGAGCGCCTCAGTTACAATGTTACAATGTGTATCTTCCCAGCATACCAGAGATGTAACTATTCTTCTTGTCATTTTATAATTGTAGGCCTGAAATGTAGAGGAGACTCGAGAGTCTTTGAAAAGTATAAACTGAGCCTTAGCTTCAGTGCTTTAACCCTGTGGAAAGTTTTAACAATCCTTTGTTCTATTATTCTATTCTAGCGACTTCTTAGTGTAGAGTATCATGAATGCCTTCTGTTCTGCACCTCAGAAGATACTCAAACCATCCAAATCCACACAGTTAGACGTGTACGTTCCCCATATAAATCAGCACAGAGAGGAGGGATCCTAACTTAGATTCTCCCAGTTTTCTCTCTGGAAAAATCCTACCATATGTGTTGTGGTTGGGTAGCTGAAATGTTGGGCAACCTGATCCTGAATTTTGGGTGGTTAAACTTCTCATGTTGTAGTTAAATACTGAGGCGCTACAGTCTGGAAACTTGAATTTTGATATTTCATGGGTGGGACATATAATGCTCAACACTTGCAGTACAGACAAAAATTAAGGACTTAGTTGTTTTTAAAAATAAAATATTTTAGAGTAACTCTTTTTCCATGTCTGTTACTTGAGATATTTTTGTAAAAATCCCAAATCGTTGTTGACTATGGAAAGAAACTCCATTACCACAACC
The DNA here is from genome assembly GCA_013397245.1 of Thryothorus ludovicianus. Taxonomy (NCBI): domain Eukaryota; kingdom Metazoa; phylum Chordata; class Aves; order Passeriformes; family Certhiidae; genus Thryothorus; species Thryothorus ludovicianus. Next base: position 238,084 of record VZTB01015764.1, read on the forward strand.
TGAAAATCCTCATTTTTAGGCTCAGCTCTACTTTTGATGATCACAGTTTTCAGGAAACATTTGAATGAACAAGGAATGTTCCTTTGGGAAGCTCAGACCCTGCTTGGTGGAGATAAGGATGAGAACCCTTCACAATGTTACAATGACAGGCCAAAATTGTGGAACAATATGTTTTAATGAACTGTGTCACAACATCAGCCACTTCACCTCGTTATATGTGTATGTTCTACATTATAGGTAATGAATGTAATATTTTCTGCCTTCCACAGAATTCATTGGAAGATAATTCTTCAGGAATTTATCAGGAAAAGAAGTGACCTTACACAAGAATAGAAGAGCCTCTCCATACATTTCTGTACAATAAAACTCAAGTAACAATGGTGCACTTACCAGGAAGTTTCTGAAATAAAATGGGTAACAGGCTGTGAGTATATTATGCCCCCTGAGAATTTTACCAAATCATAAAACATGCTTCATTGCTGCTAGAAGGATTGCTGTGATTTGCTAACATAAGAAGTCTTCTTGTAGGTTATAAACTAGCTCATAGATTGGAAATGAAGCACAGGAATTAATGGAAAATTCTCAAATGAGAACTATGGGTTGGGTTCTGTGTTGTTCAGTATCTTCTTAGATCAGAATATCTTCTTAAATCAGAATATCTTCATTTGTTTATTGTTAAAACTAGAATCAAATGTAAAAAAAATAGCAGAAGGATATCACATTAGTGACTAAATCACTGATAAAATGGCACCTGAAGTTTAATCTTGCTAAAAGCCAAAGTAAAGCACATGGGGAGAAAATAGCTTTTACTATGCAGGCATGATGATCTATAAATTAGCTATAGCCTCTCAGGCAAGAGATCTTGGAGACATTTTAAATATTCCTCTGAAAACTCCGTCTCAGTCAGTGTTCAAGGGTAATCAAACAAACAGCTGTGATAAGCTCATTAGGAAAAACAGAAATAACAGCTTGCTGCTATATAAATCCATAGTACAGCCAGTATCTATACAACCCTGCATTTAAAATATTCCTTCAAAAAGGACAGAGTATAAAGAGAAAAGTGTAAATCCCAGCTTTTATATGAAGAGAGCTCACTGAGCAGGGTTTTCAGTGGAAAAAGAAACAACCAATGTATAAAATGATATTCAGGTTAATAGGAGTTATTCTTCACTGTTTCTCACTAAACAAGAACTGTGGGGCAGCTGGGTTTAAAACAAGCACAAGAAACTACTTTCTCAAATGATTTACACTCATGAAACTCATTCTTATGGAGATGATTTTGGAAGCTAAATAGCTAGAAGGATTTAAAAAGCAATTGTTATTGAAGAACCTTTAAACATGGTTGACCAAAATATTTTGGGTGTATTTGAAGTTCAGAAAGGCTCTAAACTTCTGACTCCTCAAAGATTGTTTTTCACTTTATTGATTAATTAACCTCTGCCTTGTTCTTAGTCTTTCTCTAAAAACCTACTTGTGGAAGGAATAAAGTGCTGGACTAGAAAGACCTTTGGTTTAACCTATGGAATAACTTTTCATATGCTAAGGATTCTTTCTTCTTCATCAACCAGTGGTGGTTTTGAGTCAAACAATGACACAGTTTGCAACTTTTATGTTGTATTGAAGAAAAAGAATGTGTCATTCTTCTCATCCCTTTTCCCTTCCTAGTTTGTACATACTGCAACCTAGCAGAGCTGGATAACCTTTCATAGCAATGTTGATATGAGTGAGCTTCTAACCTCATTTGTTTTAAGTTATTAATGTTCTTTAAAATGACTGAACCTGTATTTATTTTACTAGCTAATGATTTGTCCCAGTAGAGCTAGAGTTCAGGGTAATACACACTGACTTAGTCTGATGCAATACCACGTGATGTATGCTTTGTTACAGGTATTCTTAATTACCTATTTATTAATGCAACCTGCATGATGAAGATTCACACTGTTTCCAAGGTAACACAGCTGCTGTGTTGCAGTCCTCCTTTAGAATGTTACTTTCACTCTCTGACCAAACCAAAATTTTGCTTCTTTTATTAAGAATCCAAAAGAATCAAAGTAAGTCGTTATTTATCCCACCTTTTAGAAAGCAAAACATCCAATAAGATAACAAATTCAGTACTCTTTGCTCTTATCAGGAAGCAGAGACCTATCTCTGTCGTTTGCTAAACTACACAGTTTTAGCTTCTAGAACGAGGTCAGCTCATAATCCATTTGCTAATTTATGTTTCCCAGACATGTTGGTTTCTCTACCTTTTTACACTCTCCTAGTAAGCAGTTTTCTCAAATTACTTTCCAACTTTTTGCTATCTCCTTCCACCACCAGATTCCCACATAACTTCTCACTGTCATAATTGTGTGGAGTAATTTAGCTATATGGTCTACACTATTATTTCTAAACTATTGCAGCCTACATTCAAGTATTGAACATATTCCATGGAAATGCCCCAAGGCTTGCTGAGCTTTGCCATCTCTTCCTTCTTGTCCTACAGAGTCCTTCTGAGACACTCCTTCATTTTGCACGAGCTTTGGAGACTAAGCCCATTTGTCACTGAACTGTAGGCAGTACTTATGGCAAAAACATACCACTGTGCACATCCTTCCCCACTGTCTATAGGTGTCAGCACCAGAATGACTCGGACATTATCCCGAAAGTTCATCCCATGCCATGGTAACACCTGCACCAAGCCCACTGTCGCTGTGGTCCCAATTGACCACAGCAACTGGAAGAGTGAATGCAGCAGTTGGAACAGTGCACGGCAGCATGTCCTCCAGTCTTTCCTTAGAGTCAGTGTCATAGGTTCCTGGGCTTGAAGGTTTAAAAGAAGCAGTGACTCTCTAATCTGGCCTTTTAAATAACACAGTACAAGAATTGTAATATTCTCTCTTATATAATTGTTTTCCTTAGAATTAACCAGCACATCATCCATGAGTAGCAGGCTTCTGACCTGAGGATTTCAAGAACACAGAGAAACAGCCACCAACTCTGCAGTCTGCCAACTTTAGAATTAGCTTTGCTGAACCAGTATCCATCTTATCTTCCCTCCGTGGTGCATGTAAGCCTTCAATGTATGCCAAACATGCTGCTTTGCCACACTTCATCCTGTTGTCAGCAGCTTCTCATCCAGCAGCATAACCACCTGTCTAAACCTCACTTAACTCAAAGCTGGTGACAGGGAAACAGCCAAGAGAGACTTGGCATATGGCAAAGAGCAACCAAACCTACCTTTACTGCCAGGAGAAATTGAGCTCAGGAGACAGGCACTTGCCTTCAGGTTAATGTACTCAACCACCAGGCATTGCATGAGGCTTCTGCAGTCACAGCTAGACTCTCACAGCTTGTTTACTCAGCTACAGTGCACTGCTCTGTAATTTGCAGGTTAGACTAGTTGAAACAAAACTTGGTCAAAATGGCCGATCCTCTGGAACACAAAGTTTGGCATGGTTAGATGGAGAAAATACTAGTTTATATTATGCACATTATGTATATATTTGCATTGGATGTCATTAGATGTGCATGAGGAAGTGATGTGTGTGACAAGCATGATGAAAGGTATTTTCTGCATGGCTAGAATCAACCCTTTGAACTGCAACGTGAAACAAATAGGATGCTAGTACATAAAGAAACTAAGTGAGCATAAAAAAACTAAGTAAGCACAAATATCACTTACACTATATATTGTGTATTTTAGCTAGTGAGAACAGCTTTATTCTGTGCCAGCTCATCTTTGAACAGTTTTTATAGGCAGTCACAAATACAGTTCTTCAAAATAAATTCATTCATACACTGAGGCCAGAAGAAAACGCTGCTGTTATCCAGCGTAACCAGCTGGATAACAGAAACCCTTTTTGGCTTGATGTGGAATTACAGATAGATGTTGATACACCAAATCTTAACAGGCTGCAGGCATTTTTACTGCCCTCTTTTCAAGCTCTTTGATTAAACATTTAGGGATTTGAAAAGTGTACTAGCTCACTAAAGGTCAAATTCAGATCCAAGACCAAACTGAGGTTACTCAGTGTTGCTCTAATATCTCAAACCAATGCTAAAGCTCTCTTTTGTCCCACTTTTTTGGAGAGCTGAGTGGTTCCAGTGGAATCTCTCATATTTTAAATATATTATTCATAAGGCATGAGGCCATATATCAGTGCAAAAACACCCAGCTTTCTAAATGAGACATCTCTGCTCTTGTAATCTTATGCCTAAACTGCAAAACCATTTGTACATCCAAAAGGTATTGCTATAGAGCATTTATGATGCAAAATGTGTATTTATTGATAAAATAGTGCTAGTTCATGCCACTTGGGCACTAGTCTCACACTCTACCAACAGGAATTTGTGTAATTGTTTGATATCAGCAAGCAGTATCTTACAGATTAAACTCAAGTCTCATTCAAATTGGACTAATCTCTAAGCCCGTTACTCACTTACAACAGAGTTCTATTTTACTCATGTCATCTTTAAAAATACTCTTGAGGTAATGTTAGAATCCACCACACAATAGGATGACAGTTAAAAAAAATAAAAGGAAAAAATACGCACTAGAAATCAAAACCAAAACACAAATATTTGAGATTTTTTTGGTACTAAGAAAAGAAGGAAAAGTTCTGGCAGTAAAATTTTCCAACAACTACTTATGCAGAAACTACTTTTGATTACTAATTTCAGTCTCCATCCTGCAAGCAGATTCATCTACAGAAACCTAATTAAAACAAATACAAGTTTCTAATGCAACATGACTGCCTCCTTTTTAACCTACAAATCTGCATTAAGAACACTCATACATATTTCAATATGTGAGATTAAAATATATAGACACGACAAATGACAAAGTCTGTTTGAAACACATCTTGAAGCTGCAGAACCTTGTATTAAAACATGCATAATGTTCACTCCATTTATCATGACAATGTTTTGGAAGCTTGTGCAGACTGTACAGATTTTCTAGTTCTTTATGAGTATTGTAAATACACAAAAAAGTACGACCTTTAGAGCAAGTTGTGACACCTATATTTTAACTGCTTTTTACTATCAAAATAAATCTCTTGTAAATTCAATAAACAACTGAAATATATTTTACCACTGGGTTCTAAATTTTAGCTCCCACCAATAAAAAACAGTCAATAAGCAGGTAAAAGGGAGTAAAAAGCAGAAAAGCTTGAGGTTTTGTTACAGTTTGGGGGTTTATAGTTTTGGGGGTCATACTTTAATTAACTCTAGAATATGTGAGGTGTGTAATTATCCCAAGCTGCGGATACACATTTTTATTTTTTTTGCCAGGGTTCACCACTGAGTTTGGCTGATAACAGAAAAATTATAATAGCTTGTGAAAAACACCTGATGCAAAATTTTCTTAAATATTACAATAACTAAGTTCAGCTTTAAAAAGCCCAAACAAAACAAAACATAAAAGGGATGTGCTGCATATTGCCCACCTCATGCAAATGTAGTCTGTAGGTTTAAAGCTGATATAACAAATAGGCAACATTATGTTCAACAGGATCCCACAGCACACACTGTTATCTCCCCTAATTCTGAAGAACAGGATAAACTGAGATTTATAAAAGCCTGACAAGACCCTTTATCCAATCATCTTCTGGTTGCTGGACAGAAAAAGACAGGCATATTTTTTTCTCCCTCTCTCATATCATACTCAGGCTTGGCAGAAGTATCCAGTGGAGATAACCTCAAATATGCAAAGAGCTGAATTATGACTCTGTCCCTCTGGTTTCTAAAACTCAGCTGTCAGCTTTGATCTTTGACTTTTGAGAGCCTGGTCTGCAAAATAGAATGTGCATTCATACATCGTTTGACATAAGAGTATTTGCCATGATTTCAAAGGTAGAAACAAGTGCTAAATTTTTAGAATAAGCATAACATAACTTCAGGAAGCAGCCACTCTTCAGTTTAACTTTCCCTGACCTTGGCCTTTTCCATAGAGGATGCCTGGAACAGGCACTTCTTAGCTGCAGTTCCACAAATCCAGATATTCTAAACACTAAGCTCTGCCAGCTTCAATCAATCATAAACTTCTCCCTACTATACTGTGTTACAGCCTGAAAATAGGGCTATACTTTCAGAAAATGAGGTAGCATTAAAGCTATGAAAGTTGATAAAACAGATTTCAGATGCTAGCAACCTGAAATGACAACGAGAGGAAGAATCTAAGGGTTTGCACATGCAGACAATTTTCTTCCTACTTTATAAGCTACGCAGGAGGCTGGAGAAATTTGTTTTATTTTTCTGACATCTCATTTGTATGAAATGAAGAACAAATATTTAGTCTTACTATCCTATTGGGGAGAAATAGGAAACAATTCTGGGGGACCTTGAAACCTTGATCAGGAGATGTCTACCCCTAACTGACCAGACAGGCATTGGATCTCTAAAATCATCTCACAAATATTTGAAACTGTCATCAGAAATGAAAATCTAAACAAACAATATAACAAAGCTTTGAATGGTCTCAGTAAAAACTTTCCCTGTCCAAATATGTTCTCCATAGAGTTTCCAATTCAAAACACTTAATGAAAAACAAGTAGAAAGGATCTGAGGTTTTAGTATAAATATCAAATGGAACAGGAAACGTCTTCAAAAGATCATGCACTGCTATTTTGCTATTTTTTTTTTTGAAAACTCCTTGAGCAAAACCATCGTCTAAAAGCTATAAATAAACTCATACACAGCATGTTCTTCATAAACTAGAATAAGGTCTTATTATGGGAAAACACAGCCCATACTAATTTATTCCGTTCCCAGACTCCTTCATGTCAGAAATAAAATTCGTACTGCTTTTAGTAGACAAGGGCATAGAATTGTATTTCTGACCAGGAAAAATGGGGTTTATGGGCAGAAACAAATCCATGAATCAGTTGGTTTGAAAGAGGTTTAGATGTTCATCTGTTTTTGCTAACAACACTGAGGTCTGCCGCAGCACATTCAGAACCCCAGCAAGGTCTTTGGCAGTTGCTCTTCCCTGATTTTTGCCAGCAAGTTCTGTTCTAACCAAGTTTAGACAACACTTCTGAGAGCAACAAAAGCGGCCAGTCTACTTTAGAAATCCCAGTGGAGATGGAGCTGCTTCAGTGTCAGCTTGAGAGCAAAATGGGGAGTTTGCCAAAAAAGGCTAGGTTAGATGAAGTCTTCAGAGGCTACACACAAACCAAACGTGTCAAAATCCTGGCAGTTAACTGCCAGGAAGTTTGCAACCCAGGGAGAAAGAGAAGACAAGTCTCCTGACATAACCACAGCATTTTCTCGCTTTCATAGCATTTCAGAAGGAAAACTGATGTTGTTTGATGATGCAGAGCATCAGAAATAAGTCAGAGGCCATCACCCACAGGCAAGAGTTTCAGGGTAATTTGAATCTTAGGAAAATATTACAAAGGGAAACACACATTAGCAAGCCAACTCAAACCATCACACAAGCAAGAGAAGGTCTTAAGGGGAAAAAAAGAGTATTCTCTGCATGAAAATAAACTGATGAGCTGATGCCACAGGTTTTAAGATTATTTTTCTTTAGTTTGGTGGTTTTGAAGGAAAATACCACCCCTATTGACAAAAATTTTATGCATAACAATTGTGACACATTCCTTGTGCTAAGTAAATTTTCTTCACACACGATAGGAAAAGTGTGCATTCAGAGTACTATGGACTTATTAATTAATAAATATAGGAAAAATCTATGAAACAATTTCTTTCCACTTTGTTTTTTTTCCTAACGTGTCCCTAACATGAAACAAGTATAACTCTATGAAGTTAATTAAATGCAGTACATGTATGTCCTTCAGGCTTGTCTCGATAAAAATAAAAAATAAAAGTGAAGGAAAGGTAGAAAAATACTCTTGTATCAGCCTCTTGCTCGGGAAAATTCTCCACTTTAGTTCAAGTCAAAGGTTACCAAATTCTTATTTGGCCAAGAGCAGTTTGTTTCAACCAAGACTGGGACAACAGAAATAAACAGTAAATTTGCAGAAAAGGGGTGAATCTCCATTTGTAACAGAACCAAGGCAGCATGGTTTTCATTTACAATCTGTAACACAATGCAATTAAAATTTCTCCCTAGAAATAAATAGAATAAAGTTCTCTTTTTGTCTGCCCTTAGCTTTCCAGGAATATGCTCCTGGAAGGACTGATCAGGAAACACACAGTTTCCTGTTTCACTGATTACTGAACTTCCTCTGCATTCCCGGTACTCTTAGCGGCACTCTTTGGGAAGAGCTGGGCCTCTGAAAAATTTGTTCTGAAAAAATGTAGAAGATAAAGAAATTCAAACCCATCTAGAATGAACGTATTTAATGTAGTTGATCTCTGCTATGCATCCTGTTTCCCAGAGTCTACCTGCTGTCACATAGAATCAGAAATAAAATCAAAATACACATTTAAAGTGTTTAATCACAGCTCTTACTCTCCAAAAATCCAGCAGAGAGTGGCAGGAAGTTCAAACACTGTTATACAGTTTACAAAAAGGCAATAGTTATCATTGAAAGTAAAAATGCCATTGAGAAGGTCGCATTTTTACAGTGGCTGGTGCTGAAATACATGGTACATTTAGGCATCTCTTGTTAATACAGATCAAAGGAGGCAGTGAAACTGCAGCATAGAAACATAAGAAGTAAAATTGTGGTTTTATCTGTGGTACAAAGTACATTAGATTATCTGTGGCTGAATGAAAAAGGGAGAATCAAATTTGTTTTCTCATGAAGGAAAAGCATATTGAAATGCAGGGCACAACTAAAAAGCTTCCAAAAGGGCTTAAAAGACTGGCAGATTTAGAATTAAATCTGGGAACATTGTTTAGACCTAGCTCAAGATCTACTCAGTCCAGATTAAGGCCTCTAGCAGATGGATGGCAATATAACTCAGCAGACACGACTAAAAATTCAAAATCTCAGTAAAGAGGACGACTCGGGTATGAAGCTCAACTCTGCAGGGTACTAAGGAATATGCTTACAAAGCTCAAAACTAAGGTCAAGGAAAATACCACATGAAGCCTTACATTCTGTGATAGCCAGCACAATCTAGGAAAACATGTCACAAAATTCATGTAGGAAGAAGCAAGACATCTAACACATTTTGTCATTTTGCAAGGGTGCAGCAGCAGAGTGCATAACATCAAAAAGGAGACAATGAGGGCTTCATTAAATCTAATTAATTCCTCACAGGAGTTCTACCAAGAGATGAATGGGCTGCCAGCTAGAAAGCAAATGGGAAATGTATTGCTTTATGCACGAGTGTCCAGCTTAAAATGAATGTATTGCCAGAACTGCAGAGTTTCTAATAAAAAGCCACTAATCATAGTAGTTAAGCAATAGGACCTAGACTTCACAGTGGTTAGCTTTCCCCACAGACATAATACATTCATTAGGTTATATTTCTATAAATTATAACAGTGTCAAAGGAAAGAAAAGCCCCAACTTTTGGATTTAAAGTAATTTATGTCCTTGGTTTTACTAAGGAGGCCACACTCAGATACAAAAGGGAAAGCAAAATAATTCAGATTATTATGAAGACATCTTCCTGGGTAAGTATAAAAGTCCTCAAAGAGTCTTGAAAAGAGCTGGAAGAGTTCAAGAACTTCAGATTTCATACCTCCAGAAAAGTTCCCTTTAACCAACCATAGTATCAGAAGAGAATATGAATTCATTATTTTGGAAGTCACAGAGAAAACAGAAGAACCAAAAGAGCAAAAACATTTCAGCATCATAGAAAAAGAATCACTTAGGCATGGATTCCAAAGAAATCAGCAAATATTTAAAAAAGAAACATGTTCCATTTCCTCAAAAGGAAGAACTCTCAGGGAACATGGTTGGTGCCAAGGATTTTTCTTCGCTGAATATCTTCCCAATATTGCCTGTATACATCTGCAATAGCCTATCCTACAAAGCATATATATTTCACTCTTCCCTGTGAGTAAAGACTAAATCATATTTTAATTTAATCCAATATTCTAATTAAATTTCCAAGGTTTAAAGGTGTAAGAAAGTGCCCAGTTAACATGGTAATTAATGACTAGAAAGCCAGCTTTCCATAACATTATAATTTGGACAGCTCACAGACTTCAGAAGGCTTCCAATTGTGTTACTGATGATAAATGTTGAATGGCCAAAGCTTGTGTGTGTTGTGCACATTTTACTGCCCTCAAGGCCAACACACTAAACAGTTTAAAACATTCGAATACTCTTGCAAACTTGAAAGCTAAGCCATAAACTACTAAGTTCACTGTTATTACAGCAGATTAATTAGTCATGCCACGGAGTTTATGGGTGCACAGACAAAAAAATGACATTGAGTCATCTCTACTAGCAGCAAATATGAGGATCTGAATGTCCAAGAGAAGTGATAACATTTCTTCTGAAAGATCCAGCAAGTTATATAGCAGTTAAGAAAATAAATACTAATAACAAGAGGTTTCACTATTTCCTGAGTTAATTTATTTTTCAAAACAAATGTTTTCTACACCATCTTGTTATCCATTCTTATGTATTAGGTATAAACTAGAATATCAAATAGAGGAGACAAATTTGCAGAGATGAGGATAACTGTAGGGAGGGATAATTGCTTCACGCTAATAATTGAAAAGAATTTTCCTTTTTAAACAAATGGATACAAATTAGGCTATCAAACAGTGCTAAAGCCTCTCCTCTACATAAAATCATAGCAATATTCTTTTGAGACATTACTTCGTGGTATGCTATTGATTCACAAAGTGGATTTATGTAAATGAAAGTGTATTTATCCCTCAACTTCTACTGAAGATATCCATTGATATTTACTGATATCTGGTGTTATATATTGATATCTATCTACTGATATTTACTGCATTTATTTCCTATCAGTAGTGCCAAAACTCTGCCCTTTCTCACCCTATTTATTAATCAACATGATTGCAACTTATAAGCCCATCATTTATGCCTGCACAGCCCTATCTACAGCAAATAAGTTGCATGAGCTTAGGAGATGAATACTTCGAGTTCTAGAACATTTTTTTAAGTCTGAAAATCACATTAGTACACATAAACATTACAAACAATTTTTTCTATCCAAAATTAAAGAGCTGACCACCCAGGTGAGTGGCTGAGTCACCTTCCCTGAAGTTACATCAAAGGCACATAGATGTGGTGCTTAGGGACATGGTTTAGTGATGGTCCTGACAGTACTGAGTTAATGGTTGGACTCGGTGATCTTAGAGGCTTTTTCCAACCTAAATGATTCTATGATACTACAAAAATGAAAACTAGTGATAAATTGTTAACATCACCATAGTTCATCGTTGTTTTTCTAAACACTCGTGGGTATTTTTCTTCTGTTGCTTCTCCCACACACAAGTAACCAACTGAGGCATCACTCAGAAATTTGGAATTCATAGCTCTTTTGGAAATATCTTTGTTGAGCAAGGGTCTAAGTTAGCTGCTAAAACCTATGAAGCTATCCATAAGCTACAGATATTTAGATTTTAGATTTTGCAAATGAATAATGTCCCAGTCTTTTTTAAACATGAAGGCTGGAGACTCAAATTAAGTCCAAAGTGGGATATTAATTCAACTCAATGATAACTTTAGGAATCGTAATAAAGGGTGACATATTTACTGGCTGTAAACTTCCCTTTGTACCACATCTCATTCAGAAAAATTTGGTCTAATGCTTCTTGTGTGTCTATCTTGTCTTTTTGCTCTGTCAGTTTGCATACAAATTCTGTAAAGCAATAAAGTCCCCATATGCTTGAACTTCAGCTGCATGGGACAGGTTTATTGCCAGAAAACAGCAACTCCCTCTAGTGCCAAAGGCGCTTCCTCCCTTACAGCACACAAAATTAATCTCCTGTGAAAGTCATTCATTGCTAATTAACGTTGTGGTCTTGTTATAAAGTAGCATTCAAAAGTCTTTTTCCTGTTAGTGTGCTTTGTTGTATCTGCTGACACAAGTGTTAACAGGAACTAAAATTTAATTGAAACAAAAATAACTTCTGTGTTTGCACATTAAGACACTCTTGGACAATGATGTTTTTTTCTTGAAACACATGATGTTGTGCACACTGAAAAGCTTTGGTTTACATACTCAAACCCTATCAGACTGGCACTAAAAGCTGGCTCTCTGCCATCTTTGAAAACCATTTCAGTTTTAAAAGCCCCATGGCTTTTACAATTTATGGCAAGTGTATGATTTCCAAGCAAACAACAACATTGAAATCGGTCACAGTTACTCTGGATGCTAAATTTGTCCTGAGTGTTGATACTCAGCAGGTTACTATACATGGAATCTGCCACAGAATAACAAAGCAGAAAGTTGCAAGCCTTCAGGGAGTTTTTATCCTCTGAAGATAAATAAAAGTCCTATGCCCTTGAGTTACAAACTAGCTAGCTGCTGCAGATCACTTCCACTCCAGGCATTCCATGCTGGCTTGGTGTCCTGATAAGAGGGTTTGGGTGCTGCTGGTACTGTCAGACTGCACGTACTGGATACAAAGGTTACTGGAGTTGTCACACCCAATGCAGAGAAGCTTTGTGTACATTAGGGTTGCACAGCTTGCCTTGTTTTCTGATGCACAGCAACGGAACAGCACGAAACTAAATGGTAAATGCAAAAAAAAAAAAAAAATAGCACAGTGTTGGAAAGAAATAAGGTTACACCTCATTAAAGGTGACCAGAGGCAGCAGGGAGGCTGTCCTGCCTCCATCACGGAGCAGGGACTAGCCTGCAATGATCTGCCCTCCATCCTTTGCTAAGTTGGATGGGTGGGAAAGGATATGACACGGGGTTTATAGAAAAGATCTCGCTAGAAACTCCCATTACAATGATCCAAAATTAGATAATGACCCAATGTCCAAAAATATCCTGTTTTAAACCTTTACAGGATCACTTACTGTGACCTACTGTGCAGAAAAAGATGAACATAGGAAACAAGCAGCTGCCCAGAACTTCTTTGGGTCAGAAGCTGAGGTACAACCTGTCCCTCCTGTAGTGTATGTAGTGGCCACTTACAAAGCAGACAAGACCAGGACAATATCCATGCCCTCTACAGATCAAGAGCAGCAAGGTCTGTACTGTGTGACAGAGTTCTGTACAGTGAACCAGCTAAAATAGCACTAAGTCAGCATTCAGAGCATTAGGATCTCTACAGAGCAAATAGAAGGGATGCAGACAGTGGGGCCAAGGAATGACATGTCTATCCCAGTGCAAGTGCCAAGTGCAATTTGGCTCTCTTACTCCTGCAGCCTGTATTTTTTTTAACCTGGGATCACTGAAACCCTGTGAGTCCCACATAGTAGAACTACTGCAGACTTTTGGCTTTACACAACTGAGAGTCCACAACCTGGTGTTCATCAACCATCTTGGCCTGGTGGCCAGCTCAAAGGCTCACAAACTTCTTTACTGCCATAAAAACCCACCCATTATGAGAAGGACACCTGAGACTTAACCAAGTAACCAGCCTGACTGCCCAGGTGCAGCCATGGGATAAGGCAATCCTCTTAAGTCTCCCAAGAATCTCTTAAGGCTATTGAAAATAGATTTCAATATCTATTAGGTATTTTGTGGCTAATGAAACACTGGCTGGTGTAGTTGCTGGAGTTTATACATTTCACATGAAACATTAGCAAGCTGCCTTTTACTAATTACTATATACAATAGTATAGATATAGATTTTGTTTATCCTACCTGATTTATTTTCCATTTAATCTCACATAATCATAGTACAAGGGAATAAGAAGGTGTTTTCACTTACAGCCTTAAACAGTTTTGTAATCAGGAAAAATTTGCGCCTTTAACATACCTTCCTTGCATGAATGAGTCCTACTCATTGTTACTTTGTATGGCCCTAGTCCTTAATCCTGCATAATTTTAATCAAATAAACTGGCTCTGTGGTTGCTTAAACAAAGAAAGCCAGTTAGAAATACAAATAAACTGTCTTTCTTTGCAGCTGATCTTTGTCCTGTTGTTAGTCTCACTCCTGCTCCCAGCGATGCAGGAGCAGCACAGGTGCATCTTCATAACGGCGAGGACTGAGCTGAAATGCAGCTCCTGAGACAATGGGTGGAGTGTGCATGGATGGAAATTTGCATCCCAGTCCTATATGAGGCTTCTCACAGCTTTCTCCTGACTTAGCAGCTTACAGAGTAGCCTGATCCAACACTACACAGCTGTTACCTGCAAACAGAGGCAGCCAAAGCCCGGGAGATGAAGAGAAGGCTCATGGAAAATGGTGGTTACAGATTGGTCAAGATAACTAGAGCCTGTAAACCCACAGAGGGCCCTGACAGCAGCTGAGTTAAAATGTTCTGTAAAGACTTTTCTAGCTACTCATTTCTATTTAAAAATTGAGTACCTTTCTTATATTTTTCCTCTTACATCAAATATTCAGCAGTCCATGCACACCGAGGCTGTAATTTTGCTTAAAATGAACCAAGTTACTTTCTGATTTTAGTACTTTTCATTGACTGTTTCATAGTGAATTCCTATTATTTATTGTTGCACAGTGTTTACATGATGAAAAACACATTCCATGGTTCTCAGTTCAGTTTCTCTTGATAGATATGACAGCTTACTAATTTGCTCCAAAAAAATGACAATGGCATGTAACCAAATTTGTAAGCAAAAAAAAAAAAAATCAATTTTGGAACCGCATACAATTTCACATAGTCTATGTCAATAAAAGCTATTAAGCAGTAACAAACCGACTTTCAGAGACAGCTATTGAGAGAATCAGCTAAGCATATTATTGACTAGCAGGGGCTGCTGGGCACAATTACTTCTAAAAAAATCAGTCAATACATCTTCCTACAATAACTTTATCTGAATGTTTTCTTCAGGCTGCATAAGATTGAATATCTGATAAATGAAGAGAAATGAAGACATATGTATATCAGTCAACATTCCCTGTGCTAATGGAAATGCCTTTACGTCTCAATCCTTATTTTGGAAGTTACAAACCTCATGTCTTGTATTACTAAAAACTGGGGAAGAACTGGTACTGTCTTTTCACAAACTTGGAAGTCTAGTTGCATGCCAGTTCAAATTCATTCTGGATGTACTAATAGTCACTGGAGCACAGTAAAGAGAGATTCTAAGTGATCTTTCTTGATTCCGGATCATTGGACAGCACATCAGATTCTATCACGGCTGAGAGAACTGTGCAGTCACTTAGCTGTGCTTCCCATCTTGAGAGTATCGCTGACATCTGTGAACTTATGATTCCATAATTCAGCTGACCAGACAGATACTTTACATCTCAACCATCTGGTAGTTTTCACTTCAAGTTCAGATACTTCTTTACTCTCAGACCCTTCACTGCAACAATGTGCTGGTGCCAAGTGTCCCCCCAGAGCTGCCCCGAGCCAGCATGATGATAGTGTGCAGCACTGTACTTAGCAATCCAAGAAAACAGTATTAGTTAATCCTGACTACTGCTTGTTAGGAGCCTGCAAGCCCACTTAGAACTCTCTTACATTAAAATGTGGAGGCAATGATGCCGGTGAATGTGCAGCAGGTCTGCAGCCATCTGTGGCGTCACAGTCATAACCAAAGAAGCACAGAACTTCCACTCAAGTTAAAGCAGAGTTTTCCTACTTGCAGCATTCTATGGATAATGATACATGAAGACAGATGAGAACAATTATACTACATGAACTTATACTACATGCCAGTGCAACTTAACTAAAGAACCAGATTTTAATTAATTTTGCTTTTTTCCTCCCTCAATAATCCCTTTGCAGTCAGCAGACAATGGGAAAAATAATGCTACATGATCACCTTTTTGACTAATAAAAGTGATAAACAGTAAATAATTTTCATACACTTGTCTTAAACCTCATTTATACACTCTTCATGCCTGATAACAGCTCTGTGCAGCTGCATCTACAGGAACACAGTTACATGGATTGAAGCTGCACAGTAGTGGGAGGCTCATTTTAGAGTTTTGTAAGAGATCCTCTCACTGCACTATTTGGAAGGCAGAGAAACTACTGAGCAAGAGTTATCCACAAAGCAGAACCCAGTGATGAGAGCAGGACATAGCTGGAATAAGCACCAGAGTAGAGGCACTAGTTAATCTCTAGCAGCTGTAAGGGACACATAAGAGAAGCTGATCTATGCATTGCAAATATAAGGCTTTATTAAACCTGACTGTTAAACAGCAGGGAACTAGACCTACATTCCTACATCATCATTCCTACACCAGTTTCCAAGCTTCCAAAGACAAAGCTTGTTATTGTGGGCTTTGCTGAGGAAAGGTTAGAAGGAAAGCATTCTCTGCATGCCATCGAGTAGCTCAGTGAGAAAGGTGACATGAAGGCTAGTTCAATTTCAAGAGGAACGGAAGACAGAAAAGAAAGGAATGATTTGAGGTCATCTGCACTTCAAAGAACAAGGGAAAAATCCACATCTCTAGAGCAAAACTTGCCTTTATTTTTTGTTTTGTGAGGAATAGACTTTAATGCTGTTTATATATAGTACACAGCAATGACAAGCAAATCTAAAAATAATTCTCCATTGCCTAATGATTGTAGGCAAGAAACACTTTCCCGGCAGACACCAGTATTTGCAAAGATCATTTTTGTGTATTGCCCTCAGCCCACGTAATTCTGTCTCCGTTTTATATTTAGACTCTATATTCCAGAATGCAAATCTCACAGCACTAAATTGCTTAGTCAGATATTTGACTTCTTACTATGGGCTGAGACAGTAGTTCAACAGTTCAAGTTAGGGAAACATAAGCACAGCTTTCTGATTTTCTGCATGGACAGCACAAATGACAACTTTTGTATTAGCATAAGGTAGAGGAAGAAAATGCAGAAAGGCGAATGGGCAATCGAGGGACAATGGCCTTTTTACTGACACAAAATGTTTATCATGCTATGACTTTAATAAAGATGTTACAAATAAGTTTAATGGAACAACTTGCAATAAATGACCTGAAAGAAGTTGCACAGGCAGAGGAAAAAACAGTACCTGTATAACATGGAAGATAGAGACAGAAGGTCTTTATGAAGCTAAAATCAGAAATTTCTTTTCCAGATTTCTCCTTATTTATTAAGGTCTATAATCTGTGCTTGACCTAGGTTCACAACTAGATTAAAATTGTATTTATCTTGTAATGTCTGCCAAAATGCAATATTATAGAGCAGAAAACATTCTTTCATCTTTGAGAACAGAGGTGTAAACTGTTTGGAAGACTGACTTAGTTTGAAGGTGCTTGCATGAGGTGGGTAGTTCTCCAAACATAAAGTAAGCAACTTTCCCTCAATGTAAGGAAAAGCAAAACGGCTTTTGACCCACAAATTACCTTTCTTGCTTCATTAACTTTTTATCCTCAAAAATGTAGGTTCATCAGTCAAAATAGAACAGGACTGGAAAGAGAAACTTTTTAATTCAGTTGCAGAGACCTGACAAAATAAGCACAGATAAGAAGTGGGAAAACAGGTTATGTGAAGAAAGGATGAATAGGGAGTGGATGTGAAGGGGAGGGAAGGTAAAATGTTTGTGCTTCTTAGCACTTCCTGGCCTTCATGTACACTTCTTTTTGCAGGACTTCAAAGTTACCCAGCAGTCGCTGGGAATAAAATCCCAAAAGCTAAAAGTCACACCTAACTCCTTCTCATCCTGTACACCTTCTAAAGAGTCAAAGACTGTGACTTTCTTAATTCTGTTATTGAGCTATGTCTATGTTTGTTTAAATTAGGCAGAACCTCATCCTCAAGTCTGTATTTGAGATGCTTTAGAAACTGAATACTTCAGAATACTTAAGAAAGTATTAATTATTATACTTTAATCTGCTTCTCCTTGAGGTCACCTACTCAGAGAAGCTGAGCTATACAGCCTAATCCATATCCATAGACAGGAGTTTACAGTACTAAAGGAGTCATAGAATTTTACAAATCCCACACTCTCACAACAGCATGTACATAAAAGAAATTCCTAGAAAATCACCAGAATTTAGAATTACTCAAAATGTGTTTCAAGATGTTGGTATGTTCTGGTGAAATAATTATTTAATTACAAATAACTCAGACTCTTATCTTTTGTGCAGAATACTAAGAATAAACTAAAATAAAATTGCTATTTAATGCATTTAATTATATCCTAAGAAAATTTATTTATAATAAATTTAAAAAGAAAATTAAAAGGAAAAAAATTAAAGGGAAAATTTCCAAGTAAGTAATCAGGACTTTTTTTCAGAAATTGCAATTGAAGCTAAATATTTTATATTACTGTAGCTCTTCTGTATTTTGCAGTTGACAGATGTTTCTCTTTGGAGTTGTAGATTAGCACTGACATATCTTATTATCTCTGGGTACTGAGTTTTGCAAGGAGCTTGTCAGATTTCGATAAATGTTTGGATTGTCAGACAAATAGAGAACTCCTGGAAACAAGAGGAACAGGCATTCCAACAACATCTAGAATAGTTAAAATAGATCAGTACATTAAGCTGTAAGCAGAGTGACTCTGCCTATACATAGTCTAGAACACGCAACTAGAGAGTATCAGATCTTTGTGCTGTCCTTTCATGAGTTGCTTTTTTTCTTCTTAATGATTGCTTAATCCATGCTGTTTTTTTTCCATCACCGTGTGTGAAGTCAAATGAAGCACTTAAGAAAAGAAATATATCTGTGACTATTGACACTAGACCTACAAACTATTTAGATACAGAGGAAAACTGGAAAACAAAAACAGTGATACCATTGTGTATTACTTTCTCCCCCATCTAAAATGTAATTTTTATGTTAACAGACTTCCTTCTTTTTTTTTTTTTTTTCTGTAATGGAATTATGGGTACCAAACTAGCTGCTTTCTGATATGCACTAAATAAAGTTAATATTGATTTAGTATTTTGGGATGTTGACAGATCAAATCTCTCAAATCTTAGTGGTGGCTTAATAAACACAGTTGCCTGCTTCACCTGTCAGAGGAGCTCATACAGTCGCCATAGCGAGGCCAGCATAAGGGAACATGTGCTCCTGCCACAGCTGCTCCCATACAAGGCCCAGAACCTGAAGGCCTTAAAACCCATAATTCAGGCAAACAGTTGTTTGACTTACCTATCAGAACCCAGATGACTGTAACTTCCCTTTGGCTGGTTGCTCTACAAGGCTTAGGAGAATGGAATATGGATGTATCTGTGACTTCAGTTCATTGATTATATCTGGACTGTCACAGCTACACCATCTGGACACAGTTTTTCATGAAAGAAACTGCAAGTCCGATTTCCCTGAGATTACCTCCTGACCCTTCTCATTAGCAATTTATGGTGAGATGTCAGACTCTGAACTCAAGCCACTGACATGTAATTTCTTCTGCCAGCTATGAGAAAAAGATTAAAATCTCCAGCTGGGGTCAGTTTGGCCTGCTAGGATGGAAGGACTGTACTTCTGTTAGTACAACTAGATTGCCTGAGCACAGCTGTCTGAGTCTGCAGATGAGACGTAAAAGAAAATGTTGTATTCATGCTAACATTAATGTGCTGGTAGCCCTTGTTTTAACAGAAGAAAGGTTCTTTCTTGCCTTTTCTTCTCCTTTGTTTGCAATGCTTTTATTTAAAGGATTGCCTATTTCTTACTTCAGAAGCAGTTTAAATTAATCAGCCCTAAATTCATCAAGCAGTTGGACTAGATGGTCATTGTAGTTCCCTTCCAACTGAAATAGTCTACTTTACTTCATTCTATTCTAAAATTTAAAGTGTAATGGTAGACCTGCACAATGTCTGCAATGCATCTGAGGATTCTTAAAGATGAATATGCGTTTATATTTTGGTGCTTTTTAAAGTTTGTATAAATGTGATCTAAGTAGAGTGCAGTTTAGTTCATGGTGTAAACGTGTGTTAAATTTCAGGTTGCAGGCTGCCATTGAGACAATGGCAATTCTATATAAAATACAAAGTACACACATAACCTCACAATATGCTGCAAACTGATGGACCATAGCCTTCTAGAATATTGAAGAACTGTCAGCTTTTTGAGAAAATCTATAGAAATTATGATTTATCTGTATTTTTTTATATTACATTAAGCCTAATAGAGACTTTACCTTTCTGTCCAGACTGTCAAAATGATCCTGAAGTGCTCATATTCAGGATGTAGATTTTGCATAATATTCAGTTCCCTATTTCATGAAGTATTTAGATTCCAGTCACTTACGACTCAATTTTATAGCACTACCCCATCCCAATCCCTCAAAACCTAGGCCAGATATTATCAACCCTGTTCTCTGAATGCCTAAAGCAAGCATAAGCATAACACTCGCTAAGATCAAACAATGAGATGAGGGCTTTCACCACATTAGGAAGTGCTAGCAGTAGAAATAAAGATACTAGTGCAAACAGATTGGATTTAGTCATGTTGGTTTTGGTTGTTGTTGTTGGGGTTTTGTTTCTTCTGTTGCAGTGTCATTTGATAGCAAACTGGCAGTGGAGTAAATGCTGTAAAAGAAAACCCTACTTTTAAACTGAAAGAAAAACACCAGCTAGCAGTTCACACTGCTACAGTTATAGTGATCCCAAAGGCAACAGTTTCTACTTATATAACCTGTAATTGAAGGAGCATTTCATTGACAGCTACCACCTAGCAAAGCCATTTGGAAGAGGTGCAACAGGAGAAATGTCCTGTAATGAAAAGCTCAAAAGGGTGTTGTCTTGATACTTGGTGGATTTTAATAAAGAGAGGGGCACTGTACTGGTACAGGGACGAGGACATTGCCATAGAATCATAGAATATGATGAGTTGGAAGAGATCCACTAAGGCCAGCTCCTGGCCCTGCACAGGATAGCCCCAAGAATCACACCATGTGCTTTGTCCAGGTGCTTCTTGAACTCTGGTGGGTTTGGTGATGTGACCACTTCCCTGGAAAGCTTGTTCCAATGCCCAACAGCTCTCTGGGTGAAGCACCTCTTCCTAATACCCAACCTAACCCCCCATCCCAGCTTCCCACTCTTTCCTTGGGTCCTATCTCTGGTCATAAGAGAAAAGAGATCAATGCTTGCCCTTCCCCTAGCCCTCCTGAGGAGGTTGCAAACCATGAAAAGATCACTTCTCAGTCTCTCCTTGATAATTTATTATTAAATACAGCTAAAAGTGTCAGTAGAAATACACATTTGATGGACAAGTTTATCAGAGATGACTCACACCCATCTATCAGACTAACAACTTATCCACCTTTTTTCTCCCCCTGAAGAATCATGTGGGAGGGAGAATGATATGATTTTCACTGAAGGCTGAGGGCAAAGGAATATTTGAAAACACTCATATTTCTGGTTTTAAGATCCCTCCAGGCCTAACCTGCTTAATTATCTGTTCCATTTGTACACTTGGAAGCCTTCATGGACTTACTCCAAAGCTATACAGCACTAGAAGAGAGCAGAAATTCTGTTGTTACGTATGTGACTGAAATGTATGGTATTAGTTCAGCAGATAATGGTGACAATAAGTATTCTTCCCCTGCACTTGGCAGTGGTGAGGCCACGCCTTGAGTGCTGTGTCCAGTTCTGGGCCCTTCAATTCAGGAAGGACATTGAGGTGCTGGGGTGAGTCCAGAGAAGGGCAGCAGAGCTGGTGAAGGGTCTGGAGTCCTATCAGGAGCAGCTGAGGGAGCTGGGGTTGTTTAGCCTGGAGAAAATGAGGCTCAGGGAAGACCTTATTGATGTCTAGAACCACCTGAAAGGAGAGTGTAGCCAGGTGAGGGCCAGCCTCTTCTCCCAGGTAACAAGTGACAGGACAAGAGGACACAGTCTTAAGCTGTGCTAGATGAGGTTCAAGTTGGACATTAGGAGGAATTTGTTCACAGAAGGAGTGATTAGATATTGGAATGGACTGTCCAGGGAGGTGGTGAAGTCACCGTCTCCGGAGATGTTTAAGACAAGACTGGACGTGGCACTCAGCGCCATGCTCGAGTTGCGGTGTTCGGCCGTATGTTGGACTCTACGCTCTCAGAAGTCTTTTGGAACCTAAATGAATCTGTGATTCTGTGACATGGCACAGTGCCCGCGGGATTGCCTGCTTTGTTTGAGGGCCCCATTTACCCTCGTTCCCCCGGGAACCGTCGCGCCCTCCGCGGAGCGCAGCGGGGGGGCGGAACTACAGTTCCCGTCACGCCGCAGGGGCGGAGGGCGAGCGGGCCGTGCCCTGACGGCGGAGGCGGGAGCGGGGGGCGGTCGCCTCACGGAGCTCTTCGCCGCGGCTCCTGTGGCGGGGCGCGGGCGGCGCTGCCATGGCGCTCTCCGCCGCCCCCCTCAAGGTCTGCATCGTGGGCTCGGGTAACTGGTGAGTGCGGCGGCCCCTGGCAGGGCGGGCACCTCGGCGGCCGCCGCGGCCCGGCCTTCCCGGAGGCTGTGCCCGCCCGGGCCTTGCTGTCGGTTCCCGCCCGGCGCCGTGGCCGCGCTCCCCTCGGGTGGCGGCCGTGAGGCCACCCGGTGCCGGCGGTGGCACACGGTGTCGCCGGGCCGTGGCGGGCTCTCAGTCGCGCTTGTTCCGTGCGGGAAGGCTCGTCCTGCCGTGCCGGGGGGCTCGTCCTGCCGTGCCGAGGGGCTCGTCCTGCCCTGCCGGGAGGGCTCGTCCTGCCCCGGCTCCGTCGGAGCGGTGCTGCCTTGACATACTCGAAGGAAGAAGCGGCAGAATCGAGCACGCAGTTCTAGCGCTTGTAAACACCCGCATGTCCCGCGAAGAAGTTGTTCTAGGATATTTTTAACCTGGTATTTGTTGTGTGCTTTGTGCGATAGCAGATGACGTAGACATTAAAGATGCTGTACATTTTTTAATGTACAGCTACGCCCTGCCTGTAGAGCTTCAATAACAACCTCACTTGTCTACCAAAGTGTTCGGGATTTTCTGTGTTCCATGTGCCTATTTTCCAAGACAGTTCAAAGAAGAATTGCGAGACACTAGGTTATTTGAAATACTTCTTTTTTTCCCCAAATTGATTATGCTGAGGCACACTGAGAGCTTGAGACAAGGCTTTATTGCTGTCTCTATGTCTAGTTTATAATTAGACTTAAATAAACTTGCTTCTTCATCTGCTGAAAACAATAGACTTACTTGACATCATTCTTCAGGAGTATCATGGTAATTAATAACCCTTTGTCTTCTTTAGTTATTTCTTGCACCAGATCCCTCTTTACAGTGAATAAATTAAGTACAATGTGTTACAGAAGTAGGTCTTCACAATTTGTCACTTCCAATTACTAATGCTAAGCTCACATTATTCAGGTACCATTGGATTTTAAGACATTAAATTCAGAAGAATTCCATGTAGAGCAAGGCACTGTGTTTTATTAAACCAAACTTGCCAATCTTTTGTCAGGATGATCTTAGACTTGTTGCTCACCCCCTGCCCATTCCATGCAGTTGGCTTTTGCTGCTGTTAAAAATACCAGCAGCTGCCAAGTTTTATTTTTCTTTGTGATGCCTTGTTGAGGGGATGGCTGACGTTTCAGTGCAGCTTCTCTTGCTTTCCTTACACTAGCTTGTAAAATGTGCACATTGCCCTATATATCACAGGGAAATTTTGCAGTTAGACCTCATCTTTTAGTGGAGGTATGGCTGTTGTTCCATACTTGAAATCTAGAAAAAGTTTGGAAGAGGACATTTGACTCCACTTATATTTGATTCACTGTGAGCCACTTGCAGAAGCAAAAGGATTTTTAAATATTGTCTACTAGCAATAAACACATGCAAATGTATTTTGTTTTTACCTCACTGGATCAGTTTAATAAATAAGAAAAGCACCTGCTTAATAGGAGAAGATGGTGACAAAATGCCTGTATCTCCTGTGCTAAGAGAAAGAAAGAAAAAGCTGACGCCTGGTAGTAGCATTCTCTCTCTTTTTTCTTTTTTTTTTTTTGTGGGTATAAACGTATATAAATAACTTTCATTTGTAATGGCATTGTAGCCATTGGACTAAATTGGACTGAACTTGTATACCTTGTAAGTGCCTTTTTGAACTGGGGCCTGCAGTCCTAAAATATTTACTTAAAGTATTAGTATTTAATGCATTAAAGCAGGTAACTAGAAAGAAATTGAAGCATTTATAAACATCTGCTCATTGATATTTGAGGATTGCATACTTTTGAAGCCTGAGTTACAGGAGTGTGTGATTGGTGGTGCCTAAATTGTTAGCTTGGTAAGTAGTTGATCTGAGTGGGGTTTGACATCTTGAGCAGGTTGGAGACAGTGGGTTTTGGGGTTCTGTGTGAAATGATTCCATCAGACAAGTGTTTGCCTTCTCACAGCCCTTTAACCTGTATCTGGGGTGAAAAAAACCCTGAAGGAGCTTGGCAGGATGGACAGCAGCTTTAGAAGGGTTAAGCCAGTCATCTTGGTTGATTAACTACTTCCAGTCAGACTTGTTTGGTTGGTTTGCTACGAGAAGGTCACCTTAACAATGAAGTTGACTTGGCAGGGGTCACTTGACACCTGATGGAAGATCATGGGACAGGACAGATGGCTCAGCATGGAAGAGCAGGAGCTGTGCTGTCTGCTGGCCTTGCCTTTTTAGGGTTGCTCAGCTGGTGGATAAGTGATTGTGTTAGGATCTTTTAAGACAGGGGATAAAGTAAGCTGTGTGGAGAGGGTATACCTTGGGAATATGCTCTGGAGCCCTGGGATTCCAGGACAGTGCCCAGAGACATTTAAAGCCCTGCAACCACTGCCTCAGTCATGTACTGTAGCCTGTTCTGATAACATTTACAGGACAAGTTAATGAGATGTGCAAAGGCAGAATTTATCCCTCTCTGTTTTCTTGGAACCAGTTGCTAATTAACCTGATTGCCAAACTTGAACAGAAACTGTAAAATTTGTGAAGAGATGGGAAGTTGCTGGACAGAGAGGTTTATACAGCTTGTAGAAAACTGGGAGGAGGAACTGTGGCTTAACTGAAATGATTTTGCAGGGACAGTGGTAGAGGTAGATAATGATAACATTTGCACTTGCATATTATGACCTTCACTGCAGCTGTTATCGGGGCAAGTTAAGGAGTTTTTTGGCTTTGTGCTTTAGTTAAAAAGTGATGAGGGGGAATCAGACCAACTGTGAAATGGTCCTAAAAGAGTGGTTGAAACATCATGGGAAATGATGAACCGGAGAAGCCAGTCAGGAGAATATTCTTGAATTCAGAAGCTAAGACTAGGCAAATCTTCACCTTCCTTAATGCTGCATTCAAAGGGTAAAGAAAAAAAAAAAAGACAGCTCAGGCATTTCAGTGTTAAATAGTAATGGAATTAATGTCTCACTTAAGTAGTACACACTGCCAGACTTTCTGCTGGCAGACTGAAAATCCCAGTCAGAGAGTTGCTGAATCAGTTATTTCTGTCTTGCTCTGTCACCAGCAAGCATGGAGAATGTGTAGTGAAGTTCAAAACAAGGCAGTGGGTTTGCCAGGATCCAACTTTGTATACATATCTGTAGGAGTAAATGTGCTTTTGTTCAAGGAACTCAATGCACTGTCTGAGGAACACATACCTGTGCTGTGTTGAATGTGAGGTCTGCTGTTTGTATGGATCTGACATTTGGAGGCTGAGCTGGTGAGCTGTGTACCAGTGCAGCAGAAACCACGCTGGACAAGCTTGATAAGAGATGGCTTGCAATTGTCTTCTGTATCCCTCCTGAACCTAGGGACATTTTTAGTGTGTGAAGTGCTATTAGAGAAGTAAATTCCAGTCTTTTAAGACACACAGTTTTATGGTTTAACTATAAAAGATCTACTTAAGGTACTAAATTTTTTTTCTGTTGCTACTTAGAAAGTGACCTTAGCCATGTGCTAGCACATATTTTTTATACAGCACAATGAGTTGTGCCATAGCAAAAGCTCTTGAAGCAGAATGAACCCATTTTGTTCAGTTGCCAGCTATGGGTTTATTACAGGTAACATCCAATATAAATTTAGGGGATTGTGTGAGTATAACTAAATTGGAAAAGTTTGTATTCTTACCTCCTAATAAAATGTACGGTTCCTACATCCCCACTCACATCCCCAGACACTTGTAAGCTTCAGATCAATGACTCTGTATTTTTGTTGCATCTCTTAAAAATTTTTGTGTCTCCATAGTAGGTTATCAGTAATTATGAAACTATCTCCTATCCCAGGAAAGGAACTTAGGGTAATAGGTTTAGTAGAATGATGAAAGGGAAGATCATGTTTGTTCCTCCTCTTGTAATTTGGATTCATTTTGTTATTGCTTAGAGATTTGAGAAGTAAAATTTATCACTGTAATACAGATCTCACTGTATACTGTTCGTGGGGAAAATATGAGGGTAACAGTAATGGACCTGTCTGCCTGCAGTTTCAGAGGATGCTGCCACAATGGTTAGGTTCTGTGAGGTTGGCTGCACAGCTGGGAAACTTATAACTTCTGCAACATATAAATGATTCTTGGCTTTCAATGCCTATCAGTATTGTACAACAACTGATGAGTTAGTCATCTTGGCAAAGAAGCTTCTCACCTCTTAAAGGTGAAAATGACACATTTGATAAAATTTAGTATGTCACTTTTAAACTCAGCTGTAAAGATACAATTTATTTGATCTGGGGTTATACAGTAACCTAAACTTGCAGTGGATAGCCCATAAGAAAACAAAATAAAATGATGTTTCAGTAAATGCTTCAGTCAACCTACTTTAGCTGTAATTGACAGCAGCAGTTATGAATGACTAGTGTATTTTTCCACTTATTTTACTGGATCAAAATGCTGTATGGTAACTGGTCAAGTAATCTGTGAATTTGTGACTGTTTTAAAGACAATCTCTTTTTTTAAGGCTATTTTTGTTTTCTTTTGTGTAGGGGTTCTGCGGTTGCCAAAATCATCGGCAATAATGTAAAAAAATTACAGAAGTTTGCTTCCACCGTGAATATGTGGGTCTTCGAGGAGAATATTAATGGGAGAAAACTGACAGATATCATAAATAATGAGCATGAAAATGTAAAATATCTCCCTGGATGCAAGCTGCCAGATAATGTGGTAAGGCTCAGAAGCTAAATTATAGTTATGGAGCAGAGGGAATATTGCTTGTGCTGTAAATGGAGTTAGAAATTTGTTTTGTTAACTCCTCTAGAGTTTATAGTACTTCAGACTATGCTGTTTTATTGATGATTCAGAAATTTGAACAAGTCAAATTATGTAATTTTGCAGTTAAACAAATCCAATGCACTCTTTCTTCTTTGGTGTCGCTATTGTCTTTATGTTACTTCCATTTCTATACAAGAAAGCAAATGTGAAAACAAGAGCAAGATTGACAGCTTTGACTATACCCATTTAAAAAAAAAATTAAGCCTCAACTTTGGATGGGAGCTGTTGGTCTGGGAAGTTTATGCTAGTGTTTATTTTCAGTGATGAAATGCAGTAGTTTGTAGCATTCAGCATAAAACTAAACTGCTGGGGTTCAAGATCAAACTGGGGAGATTCAGTTTGGACATTAGGAGGAGTTTCTTCACAGGTAGAGTGACTAAACATTAGAATGAGGTGCCCAGGGAAGTGGTGGTCACCATCCCTGGAGGTATTTGAGAAAAGACTGGATGTGGCACTCAGTGCACAATCCAGTGGACTGGGTGGTGTTCCTTCCAAGGTCGGACTCAATGATCTCAGAGGTCTTTTCCAATTGATTCTGTGATTGTGCTTTTATCAGATAACACTTGTGTGAAGCGTTAATTTTGAGAAGTTACGCAGCCTTTCTCTGCCATAACTACACAGGTTGCTATCCCAAACCTTCGTGAAGCGGTACAGGATGCAGACTTGCTGGTTTTTGTCATTCCTCATCAGTTCATCCATAAAGTCTGCGATGAAATCACAGGACGAGTACCCAGGAAAGCGCTCGGCATAACTCTCATAAAGGTACAATAAATACCGCGCGTTAATAACTGAGAACGTGTCGGGGAATCTTCTAAGACAAGGTGACCCTGATGTTTTGATATGAAAAGCCTCCGTGCATCATTCACTTGATTGGTCCGTGAAACCTTTCTAGGTGTAGGATTAGAGTTTGTCTCAGTCATTAGTGGATTGTTCTGCAGGAGGAGGAAAATGAGGCTCTTGACAAGACTTTCAGAAAGGAAGAGGGAGTCAATATGTTTTTCACCACTAAACTTTCCAGCCTTTTATTTGTTGTTTCCAAAAGCATCATTAGATGAAGAGCAGAGCTCAAGCATAATGCTTTGATTGTTGATGTACATCCCACATGCTGAGTTGATCATTTCAAGAACTGCTGAGAGAATTTCATGTGACTGATAGTGCTCTTGTTCATGTCAAATATTATGTAGCAACAACAGAGTCTGTTCAGCATCGCCCAAAGACAGTTCAAGCATAGGAAATAGGAGAGGGCAGGGGTACAGGAGGCATTTCACTGGAGTGTTTGTAGTTTTGCTGGCAGGAAAACTTTAAAATGTGGATTAGCTTATTTTTGGGATTGTTTTTGGGCTTTTTTTCTCTCTATGCTTAACTGGAAATAATAAGCTATTCCCACAAGGTTTGGAAGAATCTGTTTTGTTGTTGCTTGGTGGGCCATTTTCTCAGCACACATTCCCTCGTTTCCTGTCATTTCTGGAGAATGATACATTTATGGATCTGTGCTCAAAAAAAGAACAAAAACCCCTATCACTGCATACTGCAAGCTTGTCTATTTAGTTTGGCTAACAAAGCCCATCAAATCTATTGTTTTGTCAGTGCTGACCTGGTGTATTGCTGAGTTGTATGAAAAAGCAATACTTCTGAAGTGTTCTTGTGCAAAATTGTAGAAAAACTCCTCGTGTCATAGAAGGGTAAAATAAGGCACTGTTAAAAGTGCTCAAGATAAAATTTATTCTCCTTAAATTTGCTAAATGTGATTTGTATTCTCCTAGTGATGGGAATAACTAATGAAATTGCTGGACTAAATGGGGATTTATGTCAGCATATGTGAAGTCAGAGTCCTGGGCCTATATTCCCTTGGAATTACTGTTCTGGGTACTAATTACCAGTGCTCTAATGGAGTGTTAATTAATGGCTATATTTGACAACAAAAAAATGGGAAGGTGGGAAGGGGAAGAAATACTTACGTTAAAAAAAAAAAAAAAAGCCAAACTCCAAACAGACAGAAACCCCTAGGAAAACAAAAGTCCATGCTTAGTGTAGTGGTGGAAGTGAAATTGTGGCACTTGCCATGCAGTGCAGAGTTGGTTACTGGGCAGCTTCCCATTGTCACATTGCAACACTGCATCCATAGGCAGCCTTTCCAAAGAAATGTTGTGAGGACCCTTAAATTTTTGCAGGAGAATGCAAAGTTGTCAGTTTTTATGAAAAGACATAACTGTGCATCATTTAAAGTATAATTTGAGAAGACAGAATAGAGATTTAACACAACTATTCATTCTTTCCTCTACTTTTGCATATTCTTTATGCATGCTGTTTTCATCAGTGTCATAGATTTTGGGTCTCATGCTCAATGCTAATGCTGTTAAAGTGGCTTGTGTTAACTTTGATAGTTAAAGTGCAGTTCTGCTCTGAAAAATATTATTCGTGGGACATCTCGTTTCTGTGCTTTCTAAATTGGTTGTCAAGTTAGCAGCATGTCATCCTTTAGTCTTTTTTCTTGTTTTTTTCTTTTTGACAGTCTAATCTTCAAGCAGAGCCTAATGTCTGACAGTAAAACTGAGTCTTTGGGAAATAAAGACGTTTGTCTGCTGGTTAATTCGCATTTCCATTGAAACATTTGCATCTGTGTTGCTTTACATTAGCACTGTGTCTAACAAGTGACTGTGTGGCTGTGGGGGGAGGAACCATATAAATCTGAGAGTGCAGTACAGCAGTGAGCACAGGAAGCAAGGTGGCTGAAAGTTATTCAAAATACTCTTCAGGCAACCTCAAGATCAGCCTCGTTTTCCTCTCCCTATTACAGGCCTCAGAGATTGCTCTGACAGGCATATTAGGATGCAAGGGATAAGGTCATTTGCAATTGCCTGCAGACCATTGCTGCCCAGTGAAAATGTGCAATGCTGGAACCTTGGTTTTGCAGGGAGGAAGGGGTGTTTGGTTTTTATTCTGTCATTCAGTGTTGGATTTAACTCTACAAGAAACAGGTACAGCTCTTCTTGAGTTTGTCAGGAGTTGCATCTGTTTCTCAATGGAGCAGAATCTGGCACCTAAGCCTTTCTGGTCTCCTTTCACTGGCATGAATTGTGTAGGTATTCACATTTCTGGAGCTGTTCCCAATGTGTGCATGCTTCTCTGTTTATTATTTGCCTGCTTGGGAAGAAGGGCCTTACAGTTATTTTGTGGGGACATTTTTGGCAGTATGAAGGGAAAATGAAATATGTATTGTGTGCTTGCTTTCAGGTTGTTTCTTTATGGCTCATTAAAGATGAGAAAGCAGAGCTGTTCTTTAAGCAGTACAAATTGAAAAATAATGCAGAAATGCAAGCACTAGTTTAATTGGCAGGTTTTATACAGGCATTTCTGCATGTCTCTTGATTGCACCATGTTATTTAAGGAGCAACACCTTTAACCTGTGGAACTGCAAATCACTGCCTGCCTGAAATGTCACTACTGGCAGCATACAAGTGTGTATCTATATGTATATATGGAAGTAATACAGGATCACACTTTTTGCCTATAAATCCTAATTCAAAATTACCAATTCCCAAAAATATCAAATCCTCAGCATCAAAAAAGAGTATTGTATAAAAAGTGGTATACTGTGGGGAAGAATGACTGTTTCAATAACTGGTCTGCTATACTTCTGTAATAAAAGCTGAAAAGAATTCTGCATTTGGCAGGCTGGGAGAAAAGGGTTTTATGGGAAGAAAGTGGTCTCACTTGGAGTTCTAGTTCAGGTAGTTCAGGGTACCAGACTCTTCTTCTCTGCAGCATCAATATGTGGGGTATTAACAGCCTTTTCTAAGGCCCTATTTCTGCCCTTTTTTCACACTTTGTAAAGAGTGCATTATAAATACAGATTAAAAATATCCTTAGAAGTTAAATTTTTCTCAGTTGTTCAGCTTTCTACATATCTGTGAATGGCTGTTCCATTTGTATTTTTAGTAGTAAACTGTTGTTGGTGTTATACACTGGAGAACCTGCCTCTGATATTTCAGTTCAAATATCTCTTCACAAAACAAATTATTCAGATGCCATTTTGTGAGTTTCAGTGCAATTTCAAGTCCTAGTTCAGGTCTGGTTCATACCTAATGGATTGGTTATGCTTGACTGTTTAAAGATACATTGATAATAAGCACCTGATTTCTGAACTAACAAAGCAGAATGTTCAGCACTTCTTAGAACCAGGCCTTTGACAATGGAATAAAAAGTAGTTTCATCATCTAGAGTTTAGTCCTAAATCTTAAGGTGCTACCTCCTACAATTCTGAGACGTCTTGGAGAGGTCAAAATAGCAGAAGTGTCTGTGGTAGTACACCTGTCATCTTTAGTCTCTGTCTGAGTAGGCCTTGTTTCACTTCTCACTTGTGGACAAGACTCATTGTGTTCTGCTTGCATCTCTTCTATGCCTAATGAATGATTTTGTAGTAATTCCATTTAATGTTGGCTGCAGGGAATAGATCAAGGCCCGGAGGGACTCAAACTGATCTCTGACATTATTCGAGAGAAGATGGGAATAGACATCAGTGTGCTGATGGGAGCTAACATTGCCAATGAGGTGGCAGCAGAGAAATTCTGTGAAACCACAATAGGTACTGTTCCAAGTTGTAAGAATATTTAAAACATGCACCTGTCCTCACAGGCACACACCAAATAGCTCAAATTTCACTGTTTTTGACATGAGCTGACTGTTACCAGAAGCCGTTGAATGTTTACACTTCCAAAAGTACTAGAACAATGCTGGGAATAGAGGGAGAGAGAAGACCACAATTTTACCTGTTCCTACTAGGGTTATAACCTTAGCATGTGAAATACAAGCATGTTTTTTATCACCCTTCATATAACAAACTGATGCATTTTTTTACTGTGTTTAAGATTTTTCTTGGGTCTGAATGCCTTTACATGGATAAACAATTATAAATTCTGTACTCTAACTCAGGTGCTGTGATCAAAGATGTTACCTTCATGCATGTTTGCTTTGGTTTGACTTTTTTGTTTGTTTTTTAAGGTATCTTGTTTTAATTTCTCAAAATGTTTTGTTCCCTCAAAAACTAGAAATTGTTTTAGTTTTGTGTTGATGTCTGCACACCTTTGCAGCATGAAGATGTGCTTAGACTTGGATTTTACAGTTTCTAGAAAGATGTGTTTGTATATATGCATACAGATACTTATACTTTATAGCACAGAGTTCATATTACAATTTGTTTCAGTGTTAATTTTTACAGTTTTGTGCGCTGCTAGCTTTGTAACATCTCATTCACAGCTTTTGCATTGAACTTAATTTTGAATGGTTGAACAACATCTTAATGTTTAGAAACAGTTGTCAGGGGCAGCATGCTTGATCAATAAAGCAGATTTGACATACCCTTATCAGTAGGTATTTATCTGGAATGCAGACTTTGAAATAGGTGGTAGAATTGCTCCTGCCATATTCTTAATTTATCTGATTCTTAATCATTAGCTGTTCTTTTTAAAGACAGTGATCAAAAAATGGGCAGTGTATAGAGAATTAATGGAATTGTTATTTAAAACCTGTTGCTGAGCAAACCATAAATTGTGGAAAAAGCCCTGAGTAACTCAGTGCAGAGCTTTTAAGTGCAATGTCAACATGTGATTGGTCCCTTAGAACAGAGCTTCTGTTTAGGATTGAGATAGAGCAACCTTATCTCTGCTTTTAGGCATTTTGGCTTGCACAGGAAAGGCTAAATAACATACAAATAAATTATTCAAATATTTTTTAGCTTTCCTTTCTCTCTCTCCATAGGCTGCAAAATCTTGGAAAATGGCCTTCTCTTCAAAGAACTCCTGCAGACCCCAAACTTCCGAATAACTGTAGTAGACGATGCAGATGCGGTTGAGCTGTGTGGTGCTCTGAAGGTAAGATTAACAGGCTGCAGGTGATACACAGATGAAATAGTGATCCTTGTACAAAAAAAACCCAGTATTTCCATTTTAAAAAAGAAATTCATTATGTTTTATATAATATGTAAAACTGCCACATAACATTTCCAGAAGAACTAGATGGGAAATGACAGCAGCATCTTCTGAGAGCTGGCTTTTAGATCTGTGTTCTCTTTCTACGTCTTCCACTTAACTTACACACAGTCATGAAGTAAGTATTGATTTGGTCTAACTGGCTGATATATTTCTAAATCCATTTTAGTTCCCTTTTTCTTTTTGCAACAGTGTGTTCACCAAAAGAAAGTGAGAAAGAAGTTGGCATTAATGCTTCGTATCTGTTGACAAAACTATCCCCCTCTTCATTGACTGAAGCAATGTGAGCAATCATGTTTTGTATTTTGTGAACATATACTGCATAAGGTTGGTGTGGACATCCACATACAGAAATTATCTGAATAGGAAAAAAGTTATTTTGAACAGTTACTCATCCAAATTTTTTTCATAACAAAATTGATGCCGACAGGAAGCAAAGGCTAACTTAAATATTGTTTAATGGGCATTTTTTTCAGGTTAATTTACAGGCCATTTGCAAGGGGAAGTGTTAGTTGTTTGGCACCCTAGCAAACACTACTGTAGTTCACATTATCTGATACCTATCTTGAATAATTTCTGATGGGTGTAGTGGTTTAATAATTAATTTGGCTTATTTATTTTTTCTGTTTTGGATAATTATTTTGTCTACCTTTGGTTTTGCTGTTGAAATTTTGTGTATACTAAATTAATTGGCTTGCAAAGCTACCACGTCAAGCAATGATGTCTTAAGGAATTCTGATTCCTGCTTAGTGAAAGTAGATGGATAGCTATAATAGCATATTTGTTGTCATATTAATCTCCTTAATTTCATCTTGACAGCTGTCATACTGGAAGGCCTGAGAAAGAGGAGGTTATGGATATGTGCACTGATGGGGTTAGGTTTTGAGGCTACATGCTTTGGAGTTACTGTATACATAGCAATTTTTTTGAGATAATGGAGTTTGTAATTCAGCTCCACAGCCATTGCTTTAAAATGCTTTGGTGATGGGGGAGGTTACCAGAACAGAAATCCCTGTGTATAGACCCCTGAAAAAGTTTTGCTGATTTATTTTTCTTTGAAATCTGCTCAGCAAGATGTTTTCTGACTAGCTTAAATTCTTGTCCCAGGAAATTTTTATTCAGACAAATCTTGTAAAAGGGCATTAGAGATGAGTGTGCCCATCAAACTGGGCAGGTAGTCAGCAGATTCTCAAAACTCCACTGTAAAGGTTTAAGTTGGACAAGATACCAGTATTTCTTTGGAATTGCAGTAGAAGTTAAGATTGTTGTTCTTGACCTGGAAAGATACTAAGGTGAAACTTCTGGGATATTTTTTTTGTAACCTTGCTTTATTGTTCTCTTCTGCTTCATTATTCATCATGCATCCTGCAGACTGAACAGTCTAGTTATAGTTCTAATAAGCAGTTTTTATTCTGTGTGCTCTAGTCATTTCATATTGATTGCAGTATATTTTGTTACTTGAGATTTCCAAAAAATGCGTGGTATAAGATCTAAACAAATAGTGAATTAAGGATAGATTAACTGGTAAAAATACTGTGGATTTCTTGCACAATTATATAAAGTGGCGTAGATGCATCATTCTAGTATAGGTGATGTCATTAAATGTATAACTGCCTAAATCTAAAAGAAAATATTAATAAAATAGTATTTTCTAAAGTAGTTTTTCATTTAAAACCCTTTCTAATTAATCCTAAATCTTGTGCTGGCAGCATGTAAATAATATCCTGTGCTGTTTTACTCTCAAAGATTGCAAAATTTTATTAATGCATTGGGAGCATATCTGGCTCTGAAAGAAAATAGAAAAGCTAAAATTAAATCTATGGCTAAGGTTTTATTGCCATAGTGCAAAGCAAAATGCAAAGCTCAGATGTGAATAGTGTTTTTTCTTAGAAGCTGTACATATTTTCTACTAGGAGAATTGTTTGCTAAGGGTATCAAGCAGAACTTTGCTTGTTTATCATTCATCTGATAGTCTTTGTAATAAAAATTTGAAAAGTAGACATCTTTTTTGTATTTTTTTTAGAGTAAAATCTAATGTGTAGCTTCAGTCAGCTGACAGTTTGTTAAACTTAGAAAATTATTTCATAAAAGAAATAGTAAAAATTATCTTTGTTTAACTTCCTGAAGGAGGAAATTCAAATTTCAGGAGGTGACAGTGTCATATTACAGAGAGACACAGGCATAAAAAGAGAGGCTTGACTCTCTATAGCAGTGCCAATTTGAAATGTCGGTAGTGACACTGCAAACTACAGCAAGGAGGACAGGGGTAAACAGGCAGGCACATCACTCCAGACTGGCTTTTTGGATGTAGAAATAGTAAAAGCAATTCCTGTGTTGGTATTGAAAGGATGAGAAACAGTACATTATGGAAAACAGTATATTCTTCCAGCT
The DNA here is from genome assembly GCA_013397245.1 of Thryothorus ludovicianus. Classification (NCBI taxonomy): domain Eukaryota; kingdom Metazoa; phylum Chordata; class Aves; order Passeriformes; family Certhiidae; genus Thryothorus; species Thryothorus ludovicianus. The sequence continues at coordinate 273,497 of VZTB01015764.1, forward strand.
TCTGCACTTCTCTGCAAAGTGCAGAACAAAGCTTAGGAAAAGGAGACTTTTCTGGTATTGCTGGCATAATGGACTAGCTGTTAAAAGCCTGAACTCTACCTCACTTTTTATTTCTGCAAATCTTTCTAAACAGGGAAGATTTTTCAGTGTAGGTGGTTGCCTAAAGCTTGGGAAAAAAGACAGAAGGGTAACAAAGAAAGCTCTGATCACAGCTTTCCCTTACAATGATAATTATGGGTTTGAAATTTGGTTTTGGAAGCCTATTTGAGTTCAGACTATAATATTAGGTACTGCAGCTGGGTGATCATAAGAGAACATGTGCTTGATTGCTATTTATATATAGATAAATATGTGGATATCTATAGAATATCCACTTCATTTACTGTATTTAGATTTGTGACAATGGGCTGGTGGAGATATAGTGAAGTGCAGAAATCAGTGCCGTGAAAATGCAGCCTTGTGTCAGATTGGAGAGTGGCTGCATAGACAGTGGCAGTGACTTTACAAAATCTGTGATTCTGAAGAGGAGCAGCTTTCTACCATAACCTGACTGTCGGAAGAAAAAGCGCTTGGCGTGTTCTTTGTGAGGATATTTTTTTCTTTTGGGGATTGATGAACATTTTCATGTTTGTCTGTTGACCTTTTCTAAGGATTGAGGACAGAAACTGACAAAGCTGAAATTTGGATAGTTGTTTCAAGGTGCCCAGTTGGCTTTACAGGCAGCATGACTCAAGGCCACCTACAAGTACACCTGCCATTTGCCAGACAATGAATGGGCCTTCCTAGGCACCTAAAAATAGTACGTGCAGCTATGCTCAGCTATGGAGGTGCTGTTGGATACTGATGGATGTGATACTGCAGAGCAGTGTGGACCCCAGGGTATCACCTCAGAGGTGTCCTTAGAGTCCTTACTGCCTGTGCCAGTGGGGTGCTAGAAGCAGCACAGATGTGAGGCAAGGCTGAGCTGGGGTACAAGCCTGGCCATGTAAACATTGGTAGCTGCAATCTCAGAGGTAAACTGTACCCCAGTTTACCTCATTTACCCAGTGCAGTTGTGCCAGGGAGGCTGAGAGGAGCAGAATTGAGAATCTAACATCTGGATATGGCAAAACAGCCATGCTCCAGCTGCCTGATGGTCAGGCATGTGGAGAGTTAAAAACCCTCAAGTGGCAGCAGCCAACGACCAAGACAGATGTGAGTTACTGTAGGAAGGGCAAGCAACAGCAGCTCTGGTTGCCTTTCAGGTTACTTCAGGCTCCTCTAAACCTTCTGGCTCCAGCTAAGCCTTAAGTAAAGAAGTAAGAAGTATAGTGATGATTTATTGTTTACAGGTTATGTGACTCAGCATTGTTACTTGCAAAGTGTGTTTAGGGCAGTCACTGTTAGGTACTATAGAAGTTGATTGTGACAGTTTTTTTCTTTTTCCTGAGATTAAGTGGAAATGAAATTCAAGTTTGCCAGGAGCAAGCAAACAGTTTATGCTTAACCTCTCTGACAGTCCTGCTGATACTGTCTGATTTTTTGAGTCTTTTCATTTGACCTCAGCCATTAGGGGAAGAATGTGCTTCTCTAAGTTCATGTGTAAACTGAGGGAGAGCAGGCTGTGCTGAGCTGTGACACTGCCTCAAGGAAGGTGACATAACATTTTTTCTTAGTTCTCCTATTGATCCATTTAATTATGGAGAAGTAATGGTTGCCTCAGAAATGGCTGTTGAAGCTGTCTTCATGAGCACTCCACAAACGTGCTGTACACTGGATATTGGATACTTCTGAGCAGTGGCTCTGTAGGAGAACAGTCTGTCAGCAGAGTCTGCAGACTTGTCCTTGTTTTCTTGGTCATCTGTTGACCTTGTTTGTGATCTCTTGCATGTTTGCAGCAGGTCGTGTGCAAGTAAAGGACACATTCTCTCATTTATTCTGACACATACTGTGAGCACTGCCTGGCATCAGCACTTCTTTTCTGGACCATTGCTTCACTATCCCAGTGATAAAATAACTAAATCCATTCCTTGCTCGTGTTCTAGAATAACTAGGACTAGGACTAACACCAGCTTCAGAACAGCTTGCCTGTTAGGGCAAAGTATTTTAGTAGCTTAAACCCATAGGCTATAGAAAAACACACTGTGCATCATGGTTACAGGATGTGTGCTTTCATGTAAAAAGCTGTTAAAGCCAAGACTGGGGAAGTGCGTTTGCTGAAGCATGGAGTGATTTTGAGAGCTTTGAATGCCTCAGGCCAAGAGGAACATTGTGTCACAGTCCTTTTGGGGTTATTGTTACAGTATCTTTGAACCTGTGGAACGTGTTTGTCAGTAGGCACTTGCTTATTGTGCCCTTAGACTCCCATGTGTGCATTCAAATACAGTCAGTTTCTAATCTCAAGGAAGTATGCACTCTCTCCTCTTGCACAAATATGTACCCACTGCATTTGCAGGAATTCCTGTAGCTTCATGTTGTGGTTTAATCCCAGCTGGCAACTACATATTGTACAACTGCTCACTCACTAACCCCCAACCCATCAGGGATGGGAAGGAGAACAAGTGGAAAAAAGGTAAAACTCCTGGGTTGAAACACAAACAGTTTAATAATTGAAATAAAGGAAAATACAATAGCAAGAGCAGCAGTAGTAAGAATAATTGCAATGGAGGACAGAGTGAAAACCCAAGAAGAACAAGTGATGCACACTACCCACTCACCACCCACTGACCAATGCCCAGCCTGTCCCCAAGCAGCGTTTGATGGCTCCCAGCTTATATACTGGGCATGACATTCTATGGTATGGAGTATCCCTTTGGCCAGTTCAGATCAGCTGTCCTGGCTATGTTGCCCCCTCCCCAGACTCTTGTTCACCTCCTCATTGGCAGAGCATGAGACATTAAAAAGTCCCTTTCTTAAAGTAAGCACCACTTAGCAAACAACCAAAACATCAATGTGTTATCAGCATTATTCTCATACTGAACTCAAACCACAGCACTGTTCCAACTACTAAGAAGGAAGTGAACTGAAACCAAGACACTTCAGGTGTAGTCTTAGTCAGTGACAGCATTCAAAATCAATCATATGAGATGCAGAAAGACATTTTGGCCAGGTCAGTCACCCTCCTGCCTTTGTCAGAGGATCACAATAGTGACAGTGCCACTAGGCTCTTGTGTGTCAATTTGTGTTTTGCTTGTGTATCTTCCTGAAACCAGCTCAGCTTGGTGCCTGTAGCCAGAGATTTCAAGTAACAAACTGTCTGTTTTGGTCTTGTTTGGGACTGAAGGATAGTTCAGTTGTAAATTTTGTCAGATTTTGTTGTTGTTATTGTTGTTGTTTTTAAAGAGATGGCTCATCTTTGAGCAAGGTATAACTTCCAATGTGGTATAATTAGTTCTCTACAGTATATTAGGCACAAGACAGTTGTCAGAGATTCTTCAATGATTTAAATAAAACCAGATAGTAGACCCTGTAAATTAAGAGCTGTGGCCTGAGGGATATGTATACCAGGATATAAGTTTCCTAGGCATGGGGGTATGTTCTAGAGCATAATCCGTTGTCTCGTTTCCTCATTATATGCAAACTGTGTAAGGACATACAATGGGAACATTGTACAAAGAGCTCAGTGTTTTAGAGTTGGACTCACAACTCCTCTTGTTCCCTAACCTATTTCCTCAGAAGTAACTAGTCTTGGTACAGCTTACTTAAAAGAGTATTTGTGTTGCTCAAAAGACAAACACTCCAAAAGGTACAAGTAGACAACAAAATACCATAGGCCAAATTATATTGTAAATTATGATCATGTAGACTGCTTCAAAGTGGAAAGCCAAGCAGACAAAGCTGGAGGGAAGGGGAAGCTTTAGTATGGGAGTGTTCAAGTATATGGAAAAAACCCAAAGGTTGCTCAGTCATGTTTGTGTTTTTAGCTGAGTGCTAAATACTTACAAAGGGTTCAGATACATGTAAAATCCATTTAAATGGGTTATCCCATCTGAAAACTTCTTAAATGTCTGTTTGACTTCCTCTTGCTTTGGCATCTAATGAAAAAATATTAGAGAGTGCTCTTCCAGAAGTGTCTGATGAAAATGTACTTTGACTGAATCACCAGAGTCAAGATCTAAACCAAGATGATTTAAATGACCAAATTTTAAAGTTTACTGTCTTAGGCTGCTTCAGGTCTAATGTTGGGGTACTGTCTGAAATTTTTAAGGTCACCTTTAGACCTCAGCTAGCTGATCAAAAAACAATGATCCTCTTACCTCATTTGGTTCAGAGTTGCCTAGTCATGACTGGCCACACAGCTCTGCAGCTGCCTGGCATTTGTGGTTCTTACAGTCCAAAACCAATCCAGCTGTTAATCAGCTGGTTGCTTTCAGTAACATGTTCTGATTGTTGTTCTTTCTTCATCAACAGTTAAAGTTGATTTTTTAATTTTATTTTTTCCTGCACCGGGTGCTACATTAGGAGTCGTAATGTTGATTCTCCTGTGCTTTCTGCTGAGGTCACTGCTGCTGCTATTGCATGCAGGAAGATATTAACATTCATTGCTTCCTTGTTTGCTTCATCAATATGTCAGAATGCCATCTTTTTTTGGAGAGTTTTGGTAGGGTTTGTTGTGTTAGATGGATTTTTTTAGTGCAAATAATGGAACCATGGCTAGTGTCTGCTCTGACTCCCAAGCCAAAAAATAGTTTTTATAGTCACTTCACTCAAATGTGTCTCATCAAATGTCTATGTTCTATAACCAAAGCAGAGACCATACAGCTGAATGTTGACAGCACATTCTTTGTAGAAGGCTGTCTCCAGATCTAAGGAAAAAGCCAACATTTTTTTTGCTAAGGGAGATCTTCCTGTGTCATGAACCTTTTGGGAATCCTTTATTAACTATTACGGTTATAGAAACTCTGCATACTTAGAAGAGCTGGATACTATTGGCTTGGCTGAATTTGGTCCCTTAGCATGTCATCATAGAAGTCATCAAATGCTTTTTAGCTGCACTGTTGCTTTAATCATAAAGAAAATCTAGATAAAAGGACTGTAGAATGTCAGTCCAACTTCAACTGGAGCAGGAATAGCTCAATCTAGCTAAAACCTTGTTTGGGTGTAGTGCAACCTGTTTGTTCTTAAAGATGGTCAATAATAATAGCTACAGAGCCTCAGGGCTGACACAACTTGTGTCAGAGCTTTAAATATGCTTTTATCCTTGGAAACGTAAGACTTGCCGTGTATTTTTTTTTTTTTGGGTTATCCTATAGACATCAAAATCCTCAAACCAAAATAACCCAAAATAACAACCTAGTCTTTCAGTAGTAAAGTGTTTGCAGTTCTTAAGGGAATCTGTAAGCAGTAATTGAGTCATTTCCCTTTTCTCTTCCCATTAGAATATAGTAGCAGTAGGAGCTGGTTTCTGTGATGGCCTTTGCTGCGGTGACAATACCAAAGCTGCTGTTATTCGCCTTGGCCTAATGGAGATGATCGCCTTTGCCAAATTTTTTTGCAAAGGACAGGTTTCTACTGCCACTTTCCTGGAGAGCTGTGGCATTGCTGATCTCATCACAACGTGTTACGGTGGCCGGAATCGACGTGTGGCAGAAGCATTCGTTAAAACTGGAAAGGTACCTAATTCACTGGGGGAAATCTGTTCCTACAAGTACTGCCACTCCTGCTTTGCTGGCAGAGTTATCTGAGTCAAGGTAGCTCACTGAGTGCTACCCTTCTCTTTCCTCTTGTTTTCTGAGTCTGTTGGCTAGAATGAGTGTAAAGGTATTAAAAGGTGTGGGGGTGGTGATTTTAAAAAAAGAAAAGCTTGAGAGATAAGACATTGTGAGATGCGAATTTAAGAATACTTACAAACAAGAACATAGGAGAATATTCTATATGCTCACTCAAGATCACTTTTGAAAAAGAAAAGAACTCTCAGTAACTTTTATTTTTTTTCATCCAGCTTATGTTGTCAGGCTTCAGAAGAGTTTGTCATAGTTCTCCTTTGCTTTCTTTTTTTTCCCTCTGTTGCTTAGTCCATTGAAGAATTAGAGAGCGAAATGTTGAATGGTCAGAAACTCCAAGGACCACAGACTTCTGCAGAAGTGTATCGCATCCTGAAGCAGAAAGGAATGCTGGACAAGTGAGTAAGAACAGATAAAACAACTTCCACATACCCCTTTTTTATCTCCATAATACTTTCTGCATATTTGGCTTTGCTATCTTTGCAAAAAGAAAATCACTGTAATAACAGTAGATAAAGAATTACAATCAAAGAGAGAAGTGAATAGAACTTGAACATAAGACTGGTGTAGATAGAGCTATTAGTCTGATGTTAAATTTGTGAATGTCCTTCTGTTTGCAGAGTGTATTATTGCCTTCTGCTACTACAGAAAAGCACAGCAAGTGTGTTTTAATACATGAAAAGGAAAAAATGCATGAAAGTAGAAGTAGAACTTCCTAAAGAGACTGTGAAAAATCGCTACATCTCATTTCATTGTAGGAAATCCATTACTTACCTCCAAGGAGAGGAGCTTAGTGATCATCTGAATAGAGTGGCTGCCTCCACCACATGGATTCTAACTTAGATACTGCAGTTCTCCTTCTTAATGTGACTTCCAGTTTGCTCTAGGTTAAAACCTCCCATATGCCTCTGTAGGTCAGGGGGTGTTGTTTTGTGGTACAAAATTAAGCATATTGTCCGGGCTTGGTTCACTTGTATTCAAGTCAGGAATGAATTATTTCTGTAGTCACACACAGAGTTATCTCCTTACAAGATTAAGGGATGCATTTATCTGTTCTGCTTGTAAAAGAGGAAAAATCAGAAATTAAAAAACTGCCATTCAAAAGACCAAGCCTTGTTACTTTTCTCAAAAACATTTTTTAAAGCCTAGTTTTAATGGATCAGCTGCATTAAATGATTTATGTTTTAATATTATCTTTGGATGTAAGGTACTTAAGGCTATCTCCTCAGTGTACAGTAATTAAGCTAACTGCAGAAAAAAATAATTAAAATGTTGGCTTCATTCTTTACTGTTTATGACTCCCTAAATGAAACAGGATGCTGTATTTGAGAGTCGTTTTGTATCCTGTTCTATCTTACAACAAATTGAGTGCATTATAGATGATTTCAGGTTGTGTTTTTAATGAAAGACATGAAAACAGTGTTGCTAATGTCCTTTTGGTATGCCAACATGTATGTCAGTTCTTCATAAAAGGTCTCATTCAACAAGACTTTGGAAACTTTCAAAGTGTTTTTCAAAAATTACCATTTTAAAACATAAAACACAGTGGAGCAGCCATGGTTTCAAAGTGAAAAGAGGATTTCATACTCTGGTCCTACAAAATTATTCCCAAGGCTATGCAAAAGTGTGCAAATGTCACAGTTCAGCAGAAGGGCCTTGGTAGCAGGGTTGATGACTGTTGATACTCGTGGTGCAATTACTTTTTTTCAGCAGTTGTAGTCCTTGCTTTCTTGATGTGCTCAGGCCTAAGATGTATTTGGAGTTTGCTGGCCCTGAGCCTGCAGACAGCCTTGCTGCAGGTTTCTCCACATGAAGTGTGGCAGACCTGTGCACAGGAATGTTCTCTGGGATAAGCAGCAGGACTTAGGTGACAGGTTGTGGTTTGTACCAGTGGTGCTTCATCACTGAGAAGTAACTGCCAGTACTGTACCTGAACCTGTGGGAAACCTGCTTTTCCTTCAGAAGGTTCACCTGTTTTGTGGCCACCTCTCACCCAGGCATAGCAAATTTTACTAGTGCTTACATGTGAGCTTTCGTGGTAACAGCAAATGTAGCCTTTCAGCCCAATCAGACAAAGTGAGGGATAAGTGAGGTTTCTTAAGGAATGCAGAAGTCATTGTGTAATTTTTTTTCTGCAGATTTCCTAGTAAGGTTTTTGCAATCTAAGCAGTTTAGCATTGGATTTGAGAGAGCAGCTGTGTGGCTGTAGGATAGTTTTTTTTACACCACTGACGTAGAAACAAAACTCAGGTCTGTCTAGTTCAGAGCAATGTGCTGATAGCAGAGTTACTGCAATGTATGTGACAGCAGAATGTATAGGTCATCATATATAGTGTTCAGTACTGCTCAACACTGAAATGTGCATGACAGATACAGCTTTAGAGTGACTGCTGGGATACCTTTCCTAAGTACAAAGTCCTAGTCCAGATGTATGCTGAATCACTCAGACATTAACTATTTCACCATCTCCAGTGACCCTTATTTTTTATTTCCATTGGTCAAAATTCATCAATATAAAATGCCACGCTGAGATGGTATATGTACTTGGTGAACAGATCAACCCCTTGAATTCAGTAGTCTTTGGATGAAAATGGAACTTGTCTGGCTGTTATTGCCTGGGATGGACAAAAAGAAAATTGCTGTAAAGCATCTTGGCTTTAACAAACCTTCAGGTAATCAGAGAAGCCTGAATAATTTGGAGGGTGTTGGAGATGTGGCAGATAAAAAAGAAAAAAAAGAAGAAAAAAACAGATGTGGAATTTTGTATTTCAAAATCCAGGTTTAATTTTGGATTCTTATTAAAAATTTGACCTTCAATGCCTTCTTGGGGTTTCTTTTGTCATATTCTATGTTGCCAAGTTATTGCACAGAAGTACTGCATAATGGATGTGTCAGTCATCCTTTTTAACCACAGATGGGTACTGCTGTAAGAACAGCCAGGAAAAATGTTTTTAATTTTTTTTTATATCACTTTATGGTTGTGCCATACATAATGAATGTCTCAGGCTCCATTATAGCTAGCTAGACTTCTGAGAGTCACTCTATTTCAGAGATGCATGCAGGTTCTGTAGTCATGCCTCACTTTTCGGCCCAGCATTTGCACCTGAAAAAAAAGAAAAAAGAAAAAATTTTTTCCACCTTTCCCTGTTCCCCCTCCCTCTCCTCATCCCTTTATATTTCTTTCATTTAAGAAAATGTTACAGAATAATTTTACTCTGTGTTCACTTTCCTCACCCTCTTTCCTCAGGTTTCCACTCTTCACGGCTGTGTATCAAATCTGCTATGAAGGGAGACCTGTTAAAGATATAATATCCTGCCTTCAAAGTCATCCAGAGCACAAATAAAATCCATCAGGCTGTTGTACTAATGCAGCTTTCTGCCTTTCGAATTCATATCTGGGTTCAAGTGGATGTAGCTCTCATTCAGCTTTGTTCAAAGCTGCTCCTGGCCACCAGAACATCTTGAATGTCTCTGAGTGTTTGTTACCCAGCCTGGTCTGACACAGCACGCGGTGTTGGCTTGGTGATTGTCCTTTACTGGCTAAAATGCAGCTCTCTTAGGATACACAGTACAAAAGTTGCACTACATGCCTGGTATATATACACAAGTGTACTTTGAGTTTGCTCCTGCACCATAAAACACAATGCTTTGTTGTCTCTTATTAAAGTCTAGTCCAAAATGTGCTGGACACTGGGGGAAGAATCCCAGTGGTTTTGATCAGAGATTGAATCAAGCCTGTAACCTTGAAATATTAGGACTCTACCTGTTGAAACTTTGTTTTATTCTGTATACACAATTATATGTTAACATTTTGCATGTTTATGACCATATTAATTTAAGCAATGCTAATGCAAAACAAGTTGTAGCAGTTATTTAGGGGGCTACAGGGATATTTCAATGAACTCTAGTGAAGAATATTTTGATTTTTGAAAGTCATTGTAATTGTGAGGCTACTTTGAAACCAATTTCTAAGTGAATTTGAAGTTTTTAAATACACTGTTTTAAAGGGAATATTCTAGAGGGGGATTATTGCCTCCCCTTCTGTTTTTTAATCCTTGCATTTTTGTATTTCTCCTTTTCTCCCTTACTACTCCTCAGCGTTAGGCTCTTCTGGAATCCCATTCCCCAAAGCAAGCCAGAGCTGTTGACCTGGGGGAGTTCTGAACCCTAGAGCCTACAGTTCATTTTATTGTTTTACCTTTGGGTGTTCTTCACTGGTATTGTTGGGTGGGTGGGGAAGAATACCCTTGAGTATCCACTGCTCCAAGTTGTTCTGCTGTGTTTTTAGCTTAGCTGCAAAATGTTGGGCTCCACACAACACTCCAAGGAATGTCAGGGGAATTCCCTGCTCCAACACACGCTTGTGTCATCAGAAGGTTGTGTGCCAGTACGATGACTGCATTCATTTCAGTGCCTGCCAGTCACTGGCACGTCCACTGGGCTGTAGTCTGATCCAGCCTTCCCAGTTCTGGAGTTACTCTTTCACTGGACAAAACTTTTATGGGTGCTGAATCAAATCCTCTAGAACTAATCTCCCAGAAAGCTTCTCAAAGGCATCCATCTCTTTTGTTCCCCAGGAATCTCAACTAGGTTTTTTTTTCAGGAACCTTTTTTTTATCAGGGAGGTTATATTTTTTTTGTTATTGGAAAATTTGTGATTTTATGGAGTTTAAGGGTGGGGGTGGTCTGGTTAGTCTTTTTAGATTTCTTTTTAAGAATAATGCAAGAGAAGATAGATGAGTAAAATCTGTTTTGCTTTTCTTGTATACTAAAATTTGGGGGTTTGAAATACATGCTAGGTATATTAAGAGTGGACTCCTTCCAACTGGGAGACACAGGTTGGCATTAGTATTTATAGAACAAGACTGCCCATCTGATCTGAATATCCATGCCTAACATTTGAGCAGTATCAGAACTGTTGTTCACTGTTCTCAGTGATGGTTTTAGACCAGAAATCATGAGTACACACCCATCCTGAAACTTTAGGTTGTGATTCAAAATTTGCTAAAACAATGATGATGCCTGAGAATAATTTTCATACTTACATAGCCTGGATTACTCTGAAATAGGGAAGCTTTGGAGCAGCTTTGTGTAGACAGGAAGACCCTTCCACTCTGGGGTATGACTTTTTTGTGCTCCTGTATTATTTTGAATTAATATTTGGAAGATCTCATGAATGTCCTCAGATATTCAGGGATGTGAAAAGTTATTTTGCCTTACTTCTGATTTAGTGCTAAATATAAGAGATGGCCGGAAGTGACGTGACATCAGACATTTGTGGCCGTTGGGAACATCAGGGGTAGAGCTGACTTGGAGCAAGCACTCTGCTTAGACATTTCAGAGGATGTTTCAAGGTTGGAAACACTGTTATGCTAACGCACACATGGAGCATGCACTCCTCATTACTGCATAACTTTCAGTTTGTTTGCTTATGCTTTGTTTTGTTCTGTTTCTTTAATGCCAAATTGGTGGCTTTTTGTTTGTATGTGTACATACACATTATATATATAAACTTTTTTTTTTTACACGCAGTATGCAGGGTGGTAGCATTTTGTAAGATACATAAAGGGCTATATGAGCTAAATGTGGTAAATTAATATATATTTTTAAATTATTTCTTTATTATTCCAATACTACTTCTACCACTGAAACTCCCAAATCTTAATTGTTCTTGTTTTGTAGAGAAGCCTATATTCTAAGGCAAATCCAGAGAAAATGTTTTTATGGAATTCTTTCCTCCAGTCTGTTACGATATTCCTTTTTTTTTCAGACAAAAAGTGAGGTTTCAGTAACTAAAATGACTACATTAGTTTATTTCAATTTCTATTAATAGTTCACTATTTGCATTTGCTTTTCAGTTCTGGAGAACACTCAGCCTGGCACTAGGTATTTTTCCCCTGCTAATATTTACTGCTCATTTTTAAAAGACTGTGACATGGTACTGGAACTGAATGATTAGAAACCTGCTCAATAGTCTTACTGAAGACATTAACCCCTGTGTAAGGGGGTCATAAATTTGTAACTAATTCTTCATTTATGAACTTGAATTGCTAAGGAATGCATTACATTCTAATGATACTTACTCAACTTGCCCTCATCATATGTGCTGATTTTGTTTAGAGATGTTGAATGTATACCTGTTTGAAGAGTTAGTACAAATAAACATTTTTGTCTTGAGAATCACTTCGGTTTCTGTTGTCTCATTTTACAAAGCTTGCAATTAATATTTTATTCACTTGATGGAATGTAGGTTTTTCTGGCTATGGTATATAATTATAGCAGATATGAGGTTGCCATGCAAGAAAATAAATTTTTAAAAGAGCAATTTGGCACCCAGATGTCAGCATTTTCTTTCTTTCCATCAGTGATACAATTGTGGTGTCTGACCTCTGCAAACAGGTTCTTGTCCTCAGTCCCTTCAGTTGCTGTGGGAGCCACTGGAGGGCACTGCTCGGTCGGTGGCTGATTCCACCCACTGTGGAGTTACTCTTCTGACCATTTCGGAATTTTCAGAGCTTCCTGTATGACTGCACCTGTCTTACAGTGGGTTCCTTGTATTTAGGAGATGGTTCTAGTTCAGCACCAGGTGCGTGTGTTGTAGATCCACTGGAGCTTGGTATGAAATGCCCAACATATTATACCCTCCACCCAAGGCACTGCCTTGCCTGTCATCTAAGACCCTCCCAAGTACAGGGCAACAGTCACTGCCTGACAACAGTCACTGAGATATTTCAGTATCACTGGGGTTCCTGTACTGTGTATCCAACAATGCTTGTTTCTGTTGGGTGTCAAAGTTGAAAGACCTTGGGAAGTGACAGGCACATTGTGCTCAGTTACGTCAGTTTGCACATCAGCCAAAGGGGTGGGAGGTGTCACAAGTGTTTATCCAGGAAAAGGGTCTGCTACTTAGTTTGGGGCACCATACTGAAAGACGAGTATGGTTTGCTTGATGACCAGAGCAATGCATTATCTACTGAAAGCCTCAGAGCAGTAAATAAAATGAGAGCAAGGTCCTAATCCATCCATTGGTAATTCAGCAATTTACACATATGGATACTGAGAGCAGTAAAGATGGTTACTCAGCAAATCTGTGCCTGGAACCATTTTATTCCTCATTTTAAGACAGAATTTTAGCCATTAGGTCATTTCTTGTGGTACTTTTACCTCAAAATTATATTTATTTTAAGAGTGCATGAAATCAACTAATGGAATAAATACGCAAGTATCTCAAACATACCATGCAAAAAGGCTTAAATTCTAATTAGCCTGAGTCAACAGCAAAGCAAAAATCATCACAAGAGAATTAGGATGGACACCTTTGGTTTATGTGTCTTCTGAAGGGGTGGTGCTTTCTCATTAAATCAGTGCAAACAGGCTGGGTGTCTCTCATTGTCTGACTACAAATAACAGCCAGGCTGTACAAGAAACTTGGCAGACAAGAAGTCAGTGTCCAACAGGCAGTGCTGGTGGTTCTCCATAATGCTCCCAACTTGGACTTCATTGTAAGCCTAGAGTTACATGAATGAATTACATAGATTTCCCAGCAGTGAAATTGGATAGTGCTGAAATAAAATGTCCTGGGACACATGGCACGTCATATTATTAGAAAGCATAAAACTTTATTTTCTGCCTGTCTCCTGGCTGCATAGATTTTTTTCTCCTGTGATTTGCCATGAGCTGATAGAAATCTGTGCACTGAAAGGTAACACTTCCATTCTGAATAATGGATGAGAAGAGCATCTGCCTTCAATCCCGACATGTGCAAAGGAGAGGTGTTTGGCATACAGGTTAAATGAGGTGTGATTCTCTCTTAGTCTGTTCTAACTTGATTTTAGATCTCTGCTTTGGGTAATGACTTTGAGATACTCTTGATCTGTCTGTCTAATTCTGCTCTTACTGAAAACAATTGCAGAACTAGATTTTTAAGAGGGGAACGATAGGGTGACACACAGCCTAATGGTATCCCTGTCAGAGTTCCCCATGTCTAAATTGAATTTACCTGTTTGTTATATTTACCTGTTACTTACAGTGTCTGTTTTAGGTTTACTGAAGGGCAATTGTAGGGACATTGGGAACCAGTTGTCGATTATTTCTGTAAGTTACTAGAAACTGTGTGAATTACCAATTTTAAAAGCGTGCTCTTCCTGTGAGTTATGCTGAGGGAATTGGTGAACGATAAATTGAGTACTGCCTGACCTGTGTGTGCAGCCCTGACTGTTTTGGTGGATGCAGCTGCCAGAGCCTGCTCAATCTAATCCACATTGCACTCAGATGTTAGTGTTGCTGTTTGCTGCTACACTGCATGTTTCATTTTCTCACCTGGGTGAGAGTCTGCAGTGTCGTTCACCCTACAGCTTTTCTTCATGCCTGTTCCAGCTTCCACTCGGCTCTGTGTAGCTGCACCTGTATGTGCTGTTTTGTAGTGAGCCTTAAGAAGAGTTCTTCATATCAGAAGGTGGATGTGTGTACATGCTCACACATGCTCATCATCACAGGTAAACCTCTACTTACCTTGCTTTTGAACGTTTGTGTGCACAAATGAGCCTTTTAAGGTGATGGGAATTTTGCACAGGATTTTAGCAAGGCCACCAAGAGGATTAATGTTCAGCTGCCTTTGCACTAGCTAATGTCTGTCTATCCATTTAAAGCTGTCTGACTGTGAAGCTAGTGCATAGATTTCTTCCAGCCTGTCCTCTGTGCCTGGGATGGCAGTAAGTCAGGTTGGGATAATTGAAAACATGGCTACTATTTCAGGGGAACAGTATCACATCCATGCTGCCAGTCCCTGAAGCTCTGAAATGCCATGTTTGTAAAGAATAGTGCGTATTTCATGTTCAGGTGAAAATCGTGACATTAATTGAACTACTTTGCCCTTTCTTTCTCCAAATCCAGGTTTATTATAAACCCAATTCTTGTCCTAGGAACATACTTCAGCTCTCAGTGTGATAGATTTTTTTTCTGTATGGTTTCTGTTTTTGAGGACTTGGTGAGTATCTTTCAGTTTGATGATTGCTGAGCACAGGCATGTGGTAGGTTCAGAAAGTACAGCCTTGGGGATTTTTATTTTTCTTTTTTGCTATTTAAAGGCTGGAGAGAGTTGGAAAGCAAGCCAAATCTGTTAGCAAGCACTGGCTAGGTTCCTGATCTACATCATTTTAAATACTAGTATTTGAAATGCAAAGTCAAACACAAGCACTTGCATCACAGCAGCTGCTCAGGACTGTGAGGCTTTCTTTTTTTTTTTTGCTTTTTTTTTTAAAAAACATGCTGTTCTTTTTTTGTGGTACCCAATCACCGTATTGTTACATTGAGAAATAAACCTATATGTATTGTGATCCATGCTTTAGGTGGCTCTAAATACTTGAAAGCAAAGTGAGCACAAAGCAAGCTGCTCTGTACGGTGATAGCTGAGCAGAGCCAGCCTTGGCTGTTCTTGTGCTTTGGATTAAAGCCCAGGTTTTATAGAAGTACTTTTAGTGGTATTTTTAAACCAAATTTATATGTTTTTCTGATTGCCACTTACCGTGCAGATTTACAATGGAATGTGACACAGATGCTTTGGGTATTTTACTGTTTCTGGGCTTTTATAAAATTTAAGGTAGATGTCATCAACATAATTTGCTTCAAGCTTCAAGCTTCAAGTAATTGCAGTAGCACTTAGTCATGCCCGTCTTACCATGTCTTTGTTTAGTCTTACTCTCCTGTTTTCTTTATCTGCATTTTTTTCAAGCTCTAGGCTACTATAGATAAGGAATACCTTTCATTACTCCCAGAGCTTTAGCCAGCATGGAAAAGAAGGATCAGCATACTGCCATGTGCATTTAGCCTTTTCTTATGTTTGATGCCCAGCAGAGAGGTTAAGTGGAATAAGGTCTTGTGAGCTTTCATACTCTAGGGTTTAATCCTTACCCCACTCCCATCTTCATTCATATATTGACTATTTTAAAATAGCAGAAGCTCAAGTTGTTTCTTAGTGGTGTTTCCTGATGCAGTTGCTTGGACTATTCTCTAGAGTAGGTGATCACACTGGGATCTGGGTAGCTAGCAATGATCTTCAACCCATCACTGCTTAAGCTTTGTAACAAAAGCTGCTTATGTTTATTCTAATGTATTCCTGCTCTGGAGATGTAGTATCCTACACTTAGGTGTAGTCTACCTTGTTACTATACTCACATAATTTTTCCCCCTCAGAAATTTTATCTCCATCTTCCCAATGACTACACATTATTCACAGATGCATTCAAAAACTGGTAATTCAGCTCCTTGAAACCATTTGACAGAGGAATGTGCAGTTTCCAGGTATGACAATTTCCAGGTGTGGCTTTTCTTCCAAAATACAATGTGGTTGCCTTGACAAGGCTGGGCAAGGCTAGAGCAGCAGAGGTGTTTGCTAGAAGGCACAATTAGCTTTCTGAAAGCAATTAGACTAGAGTGGAATGGGGTTATACTGCAAACCCTATGGGGAAATTGTTTAAAGTGTTAACTTGTATGTACTATGTGTGGAGAAGTGAGGAAACAGAATGCAAAACATTGCATTTGTTGGAACGTAGGGAATGAGCCTAAGTCAGTTTTAACAAGTGCAAGAGATGGTAATACAAGAACATACCTTGAAATACAGAGAGAGTGAAGACAAAGCTGTTGATAGCTGATTGAAGCCCCTTTTGGCCTGTCAGTCTGTACCAGGTGTGGCTTCATGGTGACAGCTGAGTGCAGCAGCATTCCTTTCAAAACTAAAACCTGGAAAATGTCTCCTCAGAAACTTAGCAGTTGCTGAAGCAGAAGAGAGATTTCACAAGCACACTTGGTGTTATCAAAATGCATAGAGATAAAACCATTGCTGTTAAAGTTCCCTTTCCATTCCATGTATTATTTCTGCAAGCAAGGAATGGAAAACTAAGATGAGAAAAATATGCTGTTCATGAGTTCTAGACAATTTATACAGAGGAAATATGCACTTCATTTTGCTGTGGCATCAGGAGAGTTCATGAAAAGTTAGCAAGAGAAATAGCTGCAACTTCCTCGGGGTTGCACATACTGTATTTAACAAGTGAGAAGTAATCAGAAGTGTTGGTTACCTCATCAGTTTGTGATTTTTCTCAGAGCTAAGCTAAGCAGGATTAGGTCTGACTAAGTAGTCAGAGATAAGCCCTCAAAGCAAAGCTCCTCAAAATGCTCTTCCTGAATTTCTGAGGGAATTATCTTCCTTCTCTTTTGCAATTGCAGGTTCAGAGCTAGAAGCAGGAGCCCTAGGTAATGGCAAGGGAGCCATAACCCTGGCTATTAACATTTTTATGTGATCTTTAAACCAAATAAGTATAATGCTGCCAGCAGCTCTGCCCTGTTGTCACCAGAGGTTGAGGTTAAATGAAAATATTTGGGCAAAAACACTCCAGGGACACTCCTGACTCCAGGTGTGATTTTATTCATCTAAAATAGGTGGGCTGGAAATCTTCCTGGTTGCTTCCATCTGAGAACTTGCATGTTGTACCCAAGCTCTCTTCCTTAGCACAAAGCCAGCACCACTGTTTTGAGTTTGTGGTTTTGTTTTTGTTTTTTTTTAATTGCTATGTAATCAATTCTAAGGTGAAGAGTAGTGGATGTGGTTACATGACTTGTGAAGAGGCATTTGTGTGAAATGACCGTGTTTAGCTAGAATCTGTCATGTCAGCGTGTGGGCTGGACAGGAGAGCATCCAAGGAGCAGTGAGCAAATATTGGAAGGTTTGAACATCTCTGTTCTTGTAATGTTGGGACAGTAATTAGGACCAGAGTGCATGGACAGACAGATTTTAGGAAACAAGATGGGAATACTTGAGAAGCTCAGCTTAAGGTACTTGTGTTAATTACTGAGTTTGACTAGACTGATTTAAAACTCATATTATGTTATAACGACTGGGAAGCCTGCACCAGGTAACCAGGCTTCATACAAGTCCCCCTGGAATGCATCACTGAAAATGAGAATGTGGTTTATTGTTACAGAAGTCATATGGTGAACGAGCAGGGAACATAAACTGTTCAAGGCAGCCTGGTTGAGTCAGGATAAAAGCATTTTGACTGGACTGTTAGAAGGCAGCTCCTCAGATTGCTGACTTTGCTGGACATACCTTAAGGAGCCAGTGACATCATTCTCTGGGACTGCTTGCTGTCTTCCTGCTTCTGTGTGTTAAATTCACATTCTAAAAAAGGAAATGCATGCACAGACAAAACCTGAGCAGGAAAAATGTTTCATTTTCAAGTCTGCTTTTAGTTCTGAAGTATTAGTCTTAACATGATTTATCTCTATTCAATGCAGTTTTCTTGGGCATATCTATTTCCAAGTCTTTGTGTAGCTAGAAAGAGCTTTGGAAAGATTATTTTGCTTTCAAAGGAATTATCTTTTTTGAGATGATTAGCAAAATATATTGAAATCCAGTAGGCAAATCTCAAGAAATAACTGATCTTCAGTTTAATACAGATTCAGAATGTTTAGGGTTGGTGGTAATTTGGGTTGGCAAATTTTTTATTTTCTGTGCTGCCTTTGAATGAACAGAAACTGCATCTGCTTTAGTCCAGCATTCTAGACTGGTTATTATCAATTGGTGGTGTTTCTTGGAGCAATTTATGTCAGGGGATTCACTACCACACACACAGGGTAAAGGTAGTTTCTCTGTGTAGTGATCATGGAGAGTCTATGCCTCTCTTTGTCACTCATCTTAAAAAAATTATTTTCAATCACATTAATGAAGAACTGGGAAATAATGGTTTCTTTTTCAAGGCAGGGATACACAGGGAGCAAGTACGTGTGGGGTGTAGTCCTTCAAGTCCTGCCTCTTCTTCACTTCCCTAAATTCGGAGGTGGACTTGAACTGTATCACTCAGATGAGGCAGACTGAGGATCTGCAAACCCTCCATTCCCCTCTCCTAGACAGGTCCCCTTTTGATGCTCTATAAACACATGATGGAATACTTGTCCTTGTAGTAGAGGTGTCTTCACCAGCATTTTTTTTTTCCTTTTCTGTGTGTATTTTTTTCTTATCACTGATTACCTTACACTGAGTTGCTTTATATATTGGAGTATTTTTGTAGGCCGGAGGACATCACCTATAAATCAGCTGCTGGTTAGATAGACACATTGAAATACCCATTGAGGTATCCCAGTTGTTCATTGCTATTGATGAAGATAATTTATTAAATCCAGTATTTCAGCACTGATGAAGTGAAGTAATCCACTTACTCATATTTCCCTTACTTGTGAAGGACATCAAGAAAAGCTTCACTAGTGATTTCAGGAAGCCCATAAAAGAAGCATTCCAGCACAAGAAGGATGCTTGCATGCAAGAAATCATAGAATCACTTAGGTTGGAAAAGACCTCTAAGGTCATTGAGTCTACCTGCTAACCCAGGACTGCCATCTTCACCACAAAACTGTGTCCCCAAGTGCCATACCCACATTTTTTAACACTTCCAAGGATGCTGATTCCACCATTTCCCTGGGTAACTTGTTCCAATGCCTGACCACTTGTAGAATTTTTTTCTAATATCTAAAATCTAAACCTTCCTTGGAGCAAATGACATTTCATCAAAGTAATACCTGGTTTAAATAGATCATTGCTAACTTCAATATTTTTCCTTGCACTGCCCTGCCAGAACAATGAATCATGAAATGATGACCTCCCTGATTACTCCTTCACTGAAATAGCAATCATAGCACCACTTAAAAAGAAAGCCCAGCAGTTTGATGCATGACCTTCATTTGCACACACTCATACAGCTTGTTTCCTGGGCCTCTGATTGAGTCCTTGTGAGGATGGCAAGTCAGTAATTATTTGATTGGTATATTCAGAGAATCACACTGCTCTTGTAACATCATAGATTTGATATATCTAGTGACCACTTCTTTTTTTTTTATAATTGTCTGGATCTATGAGACATGTTCTTGTATGCCTTTGGGTGTATATATATATATATATAAATATAATCAGATTTCTGATGGGCTGAGGAGGTGAAGCTTATGCTATCACACTACCTGTCCTCATCTTCATAGTCTTAACTGATCAGTCAATTCCAGGTGAACATGACAAAGAGGAAGGTTACCAGAAGATACCAAATTCTTGTAAATGCCAAGAATGTGCTAACTGAGGATATGCACTCTGTAGAAAAATCTACATGGAATAGGTTGCTCTTACAAATACACCCACTGCAGCTAGCACAACCAATGGAGTCTGAACTTTTCTTGATCATTAGGGTGAGCCAACCTCAAAGCTTATAGAAAAAGAAGCTTTTTCTTTGTAGGGATGTATGAGGATATCTGTATAATTAAAAATCTCATGTCATAATTGTCTCACAGTTATAATTAAGCCAGACACTTGCAAATACATGATGGACTTCATTCACCTCAATATCAGTAATCAGAGCCTCATCCATCACAGAGCATCCTCTACTTACTCCAAATCTAGTACTGCAAACCACAGGGCTGTGCCAGTTCACATAGTTTAAATACCTGGGATGCCCTCAGCAGAAAGACTATTTTAGCTGCACTATGAGCTGCTAGAAAAATCCTTCTTAGTGTGTTTTTCTCATCATTCAGAGAGCTTAGATATCCTAACTCCTATCGGCTCTTCTCCCAGTCTCCTAAAATCCCCAAATGAAAACCTTCCTTTTCTTCTAAAATTTTCCTTTCCCTCACTGATCTAGGGAAGATGCATTATCCATGCTTAGTAGCTAGTTAGCAGGGTGATAAATTACTTGACAGGATAAGCTTTCTCAAGACATGGCATAAATGGAATAAGCCTTTGTTCTGAGGAAATCCCAGTCCCTCCAAAAGGCAGCCCATCATCCACCCCCTGACCGTTCTGTAGTCTCACACCATGCACTGTTCTCACACAGCCCAAAGCTTGCAATTTTCATAGAAAACTAAGTGAATTGAGATATTTAACTAAATTTGTCTTTCTGATTAATTTAAAAATCCCAGCAGGTTTTACTAGGCCAGCAGCAGCAAACACACTCCGTTCCCCATAAATACATGCAGTCATAGCAGAAACATTATTCTCGCTCTCCTGTTTCTTCAAACTCCCGCTTCTCTTGCAAAGCATGTTTTTTGGGAAGCTGGAACTGGAGGATGCACCCAGAGCCTTGCATCACTGCAGGTAAATTTTCATGCACTGACACAAGGCCTACCAGGTATCAGGAGCTTTGCATGCTGGTTCTTTGCATATCTGTAACACAAATGCCATGAAAGCATCCAATGATTTAGTCATGAGCAGTATTCTGTATATCCTAAAACACTGGTGTCTGCACCTCTGTGTCCTGCTTTGAGTTGAACTTGACTGTGTTTTGTACTAGGGAGAATGGTTTCTTTGGTTTTGTTTTGTTTCAGGGCTAAGACTGCTCTGTGAGTACAAACATCAGGGTCATTTTGTTCTTTGTTGCACAGAAGTCTTTTGGCACTTGTCTAGATGCAAAGATAAACAGCTGATTCGAAAATAACAATACTAGATTGCTCAGCTGCTTGGAGATTTCAGGCCACTATGCAGTGTACCGTGTCCTCTGTTAACATTTTCCTCTCCTGTTGATGGGTAAATGTCCTTATGTTGATGTCAAATGTCCTTATTCCATGCTAACAGAAAGGCTGTGACAACCAGTATGAGGAGCAGTAAAATATCTGCCTGCACTTCTCTGCCTTCTCCTTCCACTGTTGTGTTCTCCAAGGTTTAGCCCTGCCAGGCTCCGTGCTCTTCTGCAATTCAGCCTGCTATGACAGAGCATGTACACTCTGGCATCTCACCCCAGTCAGCTGGCACCTTTCTCTGCAGATCCTGCAGTCAGCCCATTGGCTTTTTAACTTCCCCTGGATGAGAATTCTTCCACCCTTAAACCTTGCAGTCCGTCTGCATAAAATTGATTCTCCCTGTACAGCAGTTCCATCACCAGTTTTCATTGCCCAGGCATAGTGAGACT
Source organism: Thryothorus ludovicianus (assembly GCA_013397245.1). Lineage (NCBI taxonomy): Eukaryota > Metazoa > Chordata > Aves > Passeriformes > Certhiidae > Thryothorus > Thryothorus ludovicianus. The sequence goes on from VZTB01015764.1 coordinate 295,134, forward strand.
CATGGGATCCTTTATTCTGCTACCACTCCTGGAGTTGTGTCAGGCATTGGTACTGCATGTGTACTGTACAGCTGGGTGACTAGAGTGTCAACTAGACTGTCACTTTATGGAAATAATTGGAATTAATTTCTGTGGTTTCTCAAATCGTTTGGGTCATCTCTTGTTGCATTCTGTTTAATAAAGACCACAAAATTTGCTAATGTAAGTCTGGTAAAGAGTACATTTCAAATAAACCTATAGCTTGGAATTATAGATTTAAAATGATGGAGAGTTTACTGTTTTATTAAATAAGTCCTTCAAATAGCTAATCATGCTATGTTAAAAACAAATAAAATTCAAAAAGCCACTTTACAAAAAAGCCAACAACAAAGCCACTTTATTTTCAGTTTGAATCTGTCTAGTTTCAGCTTTTAGCCATAGTATTTGGTTAGGTTTTTACCTGCCAGCCATGTCTTCTCTCAGTGTATATATACACACAGCAAGCTAAAGTTGCCTCCTCATAATTTGGGATAGTATAAGGCACACTGTAAGTCTCAGGCCTGTGTCATGGTGTGGTACCCACCACAGCAGAGCAACATAGCTGACTGTTTATTATTTTATTTAAGTCTGCAAGCAAATTGAGCTGGCTGTGAACTCTTTCCTTAGACCTGGATGGTGCTGTGATGAAACCATATTAGAATTATAGTCTTTCATTAATTATCTAAAAACAAATGTGGCATTGACAATTGTTGAAGGTGGTATTTTCCTCCAGCTGTTTTGCACTGGGTTTGGGTACTGTATAAACATTACCTGCTGCGATTTACATAAACACTTAGGCAAGCACCACCCTTAGCAAGTAGAAAATGCACGTCTTCAGTGCAAATGTTTATATTCTCCAGGAGGTAATCACTAGTATGTGTTTGCTCCATAATAATATTTAAAGGTCTGTGGTGGACTGCTGACTCTAATGAAAGTATTTGTGAGTGTGCCTCAGGGATAGCCTGCCTGGACATGCTCAGGGGCAGAACAAGCTCCTTCCTCACATAACACTCTTGAGTATTCGGGTGGCCTCTGATTTGCAGGTGTGAGAAGGCACAGCCACCAGCTGTGCTTGGAGCTCTGCTTGCAGGCTGGCTGGAGAACAAGACAGCCAAGAGCAGCTGGGCAGCAGCCTGGGAAATAAAATGCAGATATGCTCTTGCAGGTGCACTGCAGAGCTGAGGTCCCTGCCCCCAAAGCAAGAAAACCACAGCTCCTGTTCTGAGAAGATTTGTACATAGACTTCACTCACTACAAATTCTCTTAAATTTGAGTAAATATGCTCTCTGTCCTGAAGTTAAGCACATATATTCAGCATGCAAGGATGGGATGTTCTAAGTAGAAGTCAGCTCTGAAAGAAGTAAGCAGTTTTTCTCAGCACAGGATCTGTGACATATTTGTGTTGCAGGGCTGGGAGGGATCTTTAAATTCCCAGAGCAGATAAAACAGCTGGTGAAAGCCTAATGCAAAGAAAATACACAGCTTATGTACTCTGTGCTTTCTTTTCTTAGCACAGTCTCTATCACCACACAGTTTACTTAGTGTCATGGGTTTTAAAACTGAAAATCTAAAAGTCAGTAGATTACAGTTGCGAGCACAGAGTTAATTGTCTGTATGGCAAAATATGGTGTGTCGCTGTGCGGGACACAAGGACACATGGACACCTTCTCTTGAGAAAGTTGAGAACAAGCATTTTTTTAAACATCTGACTCCAGGTTATGTAGAATTTTCACACAGACCAGGGATTGGAGAAGAAGGCTGACACCTCTCCTATCCCACTGGTAAAGACAATTGTCCATCAGTTGTTTCCTCACAAGAAAAGTATGAAAAACAACTTCGTCTTATCAAATGGACTTCTGATAAAGGTCCTTCTAAGCGTGAGAAAGAAGCTAGCTACAGTAAAAACAACCAGTTAGAAACCGCATTAAGAAAAGCCTGAAAAATCAGGGTGACATCAGTGTAAGATGGCTTTCTGGCAGGTGAAATGACTGTGTGTCTACAGTCAGGACTTTGTCCCTATAATTCAATGTAAAGAAAGAAATATTTGTGATAAGAGGAGTACAGAACATACACAGCTAAATCCTGCCTTTTCCAGCATTAGGGTAGTAACAAGCATCTGATGATAAAATCCCATGCACTGTCATTACTTTGTTGTTAGAATTGGTATTGATTTTGTGTTCATTAATTTTAAGTGTCCAAGCTGCAAAACAAAACAAGCCTTGTGTTCAGTAACCCCATGTACAAACAAAGGTTCTCTATGGATTTGCCAGATAAGGGCCATTTTGAAAATATGGGCATCTCATCTATTCTCTCTCTGTTGCTGCCACATTGGAAGATCCAAGTATCTCAGTCATGAAAACCATCTTTGCTTTGTGAAATATGGATTCCTACACAGAGACATTTGCCTTGATTGATCATGTGCCTATGGCACATGTTACTACCAAAGTACAAATCAAGTATTTCTGGTTTGGGTTAGTATAAATCAGCTTTTCCATATGGTTGTAAGCTGCCGAAGGGTAAAATATGTTATAAATTATTTACTTGAACACTTCTGTAGCTCAAAGCCTACACTTTGCCAATTCTGAAAAGCCATTAGGAAATTTCCAATCATTTCTTGATTTAATGCTAACTAAAAATATCACATCCTCAGATTAGCACAGTAAGAGGTCAAGGGTGAGAATATTTGTCCTGAATACCAGACATAAATCCCTATTCCTTGTGCAAGACCTGAGTTTCATGCAAAGTACACTTCCTTTCTTGCTGTCTTTGGAAAAAGCTCCCTCAGCTTTCTTAGTTCACTTCTAGGTGGTAAGTTTTTTGTTTGGACTGAAACTTGCTACTGAACTACTGAAAAAATCTCACTCATCTTTTGTATGTTAATGTGTTTACTTATCTAAAAAAAAATTTGAATGAGTTTGACATTTGAACATTCTAGGATTTGGGAAGGGGGAAGGGAAGCTGTATTTCAAAACCAGAAAAATAGTTCAGGAAATTCCAGTCAGGTCCACTCCTTGGGCCTGTGAGTCTACTTTAATTAGCACTTCCAGCTGGCCAGATTGTTGCTAAGAAAGTAGTTCTAGAGAGCTGGATCAGTAATGTCAAAAATGTTGATACCTCAGGATTTGAGAACAAAACCAGCTTAAATGGAAGACTCTGTTAATTAGATAATGAGACATTCCGGAATAATCCCTTTACTGAGAAATCTGATAATACTTTTATCCACTATTCTGCTTTTACTAAAACATTTACAATCACCAAATTGCATATTTTTTCCTAATCAGAGCTTATTTCCTTATAGTAGTTGACAAACAAGAGGTTACAATCTTGACTGGTATTTAAAAGTCTTGCCCATCCTTCCCTTGAAAGGTTAATTTAAAATAAAGAAAATGGGCCACCTTACTCTCTCTTGATAGTTCCATAATAAAAGGTTCATTGTTCAAGCAGCAGCATTCAATTATTCTGTTTCTGATGCTATCTACATGTAAAAAAATCTAGCTAGGCTTAGCTGGTCCCTGAAGGCTTTCCAGTTCTAACCCTCAGTGCAAGATGCAAAACAAAAAAATTAGAGCCTCACAATTAACATTCAAAATGTCAAGTATTATGTTGTCAAGTTAAAGAATGAAATTTGCTTCCAGGAATATCAGATACAGAAAAGCTTCTGGAGTGTTTACCCATTTTTTAGTGAAACTCATTCTTCAAATATGTTTGCTGGAGGAAAATAAGCTAAGTAGGGAAGTCAGAGGGGCAGCCAGTATTCAGAGAAATTGCCCACAAGTGTAGCCCTCCAGTTCTTGTTGAATTCATCATGATACTAGACCCCTACAACAGACACTGAAAGCATACAGTATATTAATATAGATGAAGCAGAAAACAACTGGTTCCCTCTCTGTGTTTTTATTTTACTTTTTTTCTCCCCTACAGGAGCTGGGGTGTTCAAACGACAGGTGTGGACACCAAAAGCAATGAAATTTATTGCTCTGATTGTGATGGTTGAAAGAAAACCAACAATTACTCTCAAGAGTTTAGGGAGCAAAATAAATAAAGAATTTTTATGCATGAACACTGAGACCACTGAATAACATCCTGGAAACATGGTGAGAATATACATCCAGTGGAAAATAAATCAACTCTCAAAGGCAAAGTGATGTGAATGGCTGAACCAACTTTGAAATTAGTGTTAATTTTGATAGAAGCATGAATTTCAGTCCCACATTTCCTCACTTTTACTTACTGGTCTTCTAGGTGGAAAACTGGATACACAGGAATCTCTCAGAGGGGAAAATTGATCCTGTTACAATGGATCCTCACAACCAGCAACAGGGGCATGGTAAAGTAGCTCTGGCATTGGAAGGAACCTTGGCAGTGCCGAACAATCAGATAAAGCATTTTTTACTTGCAAGCCAGTTGAAGCAGGCCTCCAAGCAGACCAATGCACAGGTGTGTTCTGCTCCTTTAAAATATCAACTCTTATTTATTAGAAAGGGATAAAGTAGGAACACAAAAAATACAGAATGCTGTTAACACCACCAAAAAAAGAGCACGGTTTTGCCAAAAAGTGTAAAATTCCTTGTTTCATGATTAAGAAGTTGTGTTCAGTGGTTTGAGTGTGTGCTTTAGTAATGGTCTTTCTTTTTCTTCACAAAAAAAAAAAAAAAGATGCTATCTGTATATCTTACTGAGTGACAAGCATCATGTTCTGATGACCTGCAGTTCATGTTTGCAAAACTCTGCCACATTTCTTCTGCCATCTTAAATAAAAAAGTCACCAGTGTCTAAAACATTTACATTGAAAGGCTTCACCAAATTGTGTATTTTTTCCTAATCGGAGTTTACTTCTTTTCCTAGTCAGTTTAGAGGGTATGAAGGTTCCACAGAGTCTGAGCCAAGATACACATTCCAAAAAGCCCATGGAACCTGTACTGTGACACACGCTGTGAGCAGAGGCACAATAAAGCACAGAAATAGTTCCTTTGGGTAATTCATGTTTCCTGTATTTCTGGGAGAAACTCTCCCGTACTCCTCCTCCTCCCTGCCCAGCTGCCTCAATCCCTTGCTGAAAGGTAATACCACAAAATCCAGCCTTTGTTATCCAGTAGGAGAGCAGCAGTAAACAATTCAAGGACAATAGCCACCAGACATGTGGGAAACACTTCATTTCTACTGAACGGCCACATGCAAATCCTTTGCTAATTAGAGTTCCTGGATGTTGAAAATAACTATAGCCTGCTTGCTTATTGTTGAAACCCCGTGATTTTTGTGGAATGGAAGATCTCTCAGAAGCTCTTAAAAGATCCAGAAGTGTTTGGGTTTGTTTTTTAAAAAAAGATGACACTTCAGACTGTAGTACTGAAAAATACATGTTAAGGAACAGCTCAGCGCTGGTAGGCTGCAGGTCAATAATGACTTCACACTTTACATTTCCAGTCACTTTTACGGCTTTCAGAAGTCTTTGGCGTTGTTCAGTCTCTAGGTTATTTGGCAGACGGCAGCAGCAGCCCCATTTCCAGCTCTGAGAGGGCTGTATTTTGTCCCAGACTCCGCGCGGTTCCCCTCCCAGGCGATGGCGGCCAGTGGGGACGGCCACCTGCAGCCGCAGCGCGGCTCCCGCAGCGTTGGCTGCCCGCGGGGCGGGGGTCCCAGCCCGCGGGGACGGTGACGGCCGGAGCACGGGGCAAACCGCACCGCCCGGACCGCGCTGCCCACGGGGCTGCGGCACAGCCAGTGGCTCAGCCGCGCTGGGAGCAGACGGGATCCCAAGCGTGTAGAAGCCTGGGAGGTCAGGCAGATGGTTCGGAGACGGGACACGCTCTGACCCTGGTTCCCCGGCGCTGGGGATGCCTCGCACCAGCCGCGCCGGGTCCCGCCCCGGGGGCAGCGGCGGGAGGGCCGGGCGGGCTCCGGGCCCGCCTCCCCGCCCGGGGCCGNCCGCGCCGCCCGTCCGGCCACAGCCGCGCCGGCCATGGAGCCGCCCGCGCCGCCTCAGGAGCAGCCGCCGCGCCCGCGCTCGCACACGGTCACCACCACCAGCAGCTCCTTCACCGCCAACCTGTCGGCCAGCTCCAGCACCCTCGCCTACGACAGGGAGTTTCTGCGCACCGTGCCCGGGCTCCTCATGGTGACCGAGATTGTGAGTGCCCCGGGACGGGGGGCGGGGGTCCGTGCCAAGGGTCCGTGCCCGCAGGTGGAGCGCGGGGAAGGGACGAGCCCGTGGAATCACGAGCGGCTCTACGGCGGGGGCCTGGAAACTATCGACAGCTGGAAAAGTAGCTCAGGGCACAGGCTGTTCAGCCTCCCGTAGTATCTGCGGTATTATCACGTCCCGTAGCAGAAACGAGTTTTGGCAGACCGGGAACTGAGTTTTGGAGACTTCTCTGTGACCACATTGGCTGTGTATGCTTTGCACTTTATAGCGCATGAATAGTCATGATGGGAAAGTTAATTAAACAATTTATCTTTGTTTCCTAGGTCAATAAAAACCATTACTGTGCGCGCTTACATACACCTGTGCAGAGTGGGAGCCGAACTGACGCCTCTTGGGTTTGGTAGTGAATTTGTTTCGTGTAGGGAGTCCTTAAGGTGTAAGTGAACATACCGAGGGCCAGGCAGTGCTAAATTCGGTCACTTGCCTTAGTGGTAGGTGGTGAACAGCACAACACCGGGATCCTCTGCCGGCCTGTGTGCCCTTCGTGTGTTGAGCAACAGATACTCAGCATCTCCTCTTAGAAATGTTGTGTTTAGTTCCACTCATCTACACTTTTAATAATTAAGGGTCTTAAAGAGCTGGCTTCCCCAACTAACTTTCTGAGTTTCCTGTGTGAAGTTTTTGTTGTGCTGAAGCTTCCAGGATTAACTTATCAGACCACATTGGTTTTTCAAGGCTTGAAAACATTGTGGTTCACCAGAGCAGTGGAATGGCTGTTGGTTTTGCTGACTTCAAAGTTAAAATAACCAGGCGAAGCTTCAGGCTGATGTGTGATGTAGGACCCCTGGCAGGAATAGTGCCATTGGACAGGGGATGCTGGATTGCTGTGCAGGCCAGTAGTGATGAGGCTGTGAAGTCAGAGCCTGCTACCAGCTGGTACCCTGGTACCAGCGCCCTTGGGAATTCTGTCGATTTCTAGTACACAGGTGATTGTAGGCTTGTTTTGGCTGTTAAATACAGGAGATGCTTCACTGTCAAAGCTGTGGTAGATCTGTGAATAAACCGATTTTTGAAAGAATAGCTCCTTTCTTTTCCACTCTTTTTCAGTTAGTAATTACAACAGAGCTATGTACCTTTCTTGTACTTTATCTGAAGAGTGATCCCATTGTAGATTGTTACAGAGGTGCCCAAGGCCTTTCCCGAGCCCTGCTGGAATGTCATATATTCATCCTGGCTGTGAATACTGGATCAGCTGCACTCACATTGAGCTACATGGCCACAGGGCATGGACAGGCTCTTGCTTACTCTTTGTTGGAAGTGTGCCTTTTAGTTTGTGTTGACAGGTGGTGTCGTGCAGCTTACCTTTCTAAACAGTGATGATGCTTTTTAGGGGATTCTGTTTCCTGTCAGCCATTCCTAACTCCCGGAATAATTGTAAAATGTGAAGATGAGCAGTTCCTGGCCAACTCAAAGGGGACAATAGATGTCTCTAATGTAAAATTAACTTTTACTGGTTTGTGAATTTGAGAGAACAGAGTACAGTTATGATATGAAGTTGAAAGTTGTAGGGCAGGTCCTACAGAAATAGAGTACTGATAGAAAATGCCTTTAAGGAAATACTTCTAGTTCTTAACTTCACTTACTTTAAAGCACCTAGAGTAGCTGTTCTTCTGTGAAATTAATGAAAAACATACTAGTGAAGACCTTTATATGAAATTAGCTGAAAGAACGCCAGTTACTAAAATCAAATAGTGAGTGTATGTGTGTGTGTATGTATATGTGTATATATATGTGTGTACATATATATACGCATACATACATATATATATATTTTTTTGGCTTTGGGTTTTGGTTAAACATTTTTCACCAGTTAGGTATGTTTTTGTTGGGTTTTTTTTTGCCTGTGAGAAAATGTGCTTTAACTGAGCATTACTAGACATCCCAAGATCTCTATTTCAAAACTTGCTGTGCATATTCAGCACTATTGGAGTTGTGGACCCTAAATCAGCCTGTTTTGATTGTTGTGCATTGCCTGCACCAATTGACTCTTCAGGATATTTTTGACCCTCAGTACTGATCCCCCAGCTTGTAGCCTGATCCTTCTGCTAAGGATTTGCAAACCTGTGAATAAGACCAGCATGTAATTCAGTCTCAGGGGTTTGCAGCCTGCTAGATCTTTTCCAGTCTAACACTGAGCTCCAAAGAATAGCTGCTGTGGTAGCAGCATCCCTTTGCTTCTGGTGCCCCTTCTCTGGGACATCTGTGACATGGATGGGGAAGAGGACTGTTTTTAGTAATATCTGCTATCAGTGCAGCTACCCATCTGCCAGATCCCATGTCCATGTTAAAGCTGAGCCAGAGACATTAAACAATGGTGCTAAATGCTCTGAGAGTTTGCACTGTGGGGCTGCATAAATATTTGATTATTGCTGCTGTCAGTCAGCCATGGGCATGCAGCAAGAGGGGTGCAGTCTGTGTCTCCTGGCTCTGAAACTGGAGCTCTCTTCTCCGTGTAGGCAAAGGGCAAATCTGTGTTATTCTTTGACCAAAGAGAATGGAAAAGCAGAAAGTTACCACATAAATGAAATATTCCAGCCCCTTAAATGAAGGATCTTGATCGGATTTTGCTCCCACTTCCCTAATTTGCATATACTGTGAGATAAATTAACTGCTGTGTGGATTTCCATGTGTGCTGGTAACCAGCCTACGTGTGCACTGAGACTGTGGTTTAATGGCACAGTAAATTCAGCTTAACAGCTCCTACTAAGAGAGTCTTTGTCGTCCTGCAAAGCTCGGGTTTGCTATTAACTCAGTCTGCTGTTTCAAATTTGTTCAGAATGAGTTAGCTTTATAAAGACAGGTTTTATGATGGATCAGGTATTATCTGTCCTTTATGCAGCTTTAGAGCCTTTGTAAATGTGTGATGAGGATGACTGTGCCTATTCAGCAGTAATAGAGTTATGTACCCAAACCTGGTTCAGCTTAATTCTGTAATGCCTTTTGGTCTAGCCCTGCACACATCTAGCATGAATGAAGTCAGAAATGCAGCCTGAAGTGTAGGCTAAATTACCTGGTGCTGACAGATTTCCACTGCCTTCAAGTCTGCCTCCGTGACCAGAGCAGGTGCAAGGTTTCCTGTCACTCACTTGGAAAGAGCTGAGGTCAGTGTATTTCAGTGGAAAGAGCAAAACAGAAAATTCCACTGGGTTTCTGAGAGCCCTTTGGAAACTGGCATAAAAGGTAACTTGCTTCATGGAAGGCTGTCCAGAGCACTTATATACAGAAGTACTAGTGCACAGTACTTGCTGCACAGGGCAGGGGCTTCTGACTCTGGAAGCTTGGATTTACTGGCTTTAGTTGGCCGTTGACTACTGCAAGTTAATTTATCTGCATTTCTCTGCCTTCTCAGAATGCCTTATCCATTCTTGGAACATGTGTGCTAGTCTTTGTAAGACACACTGAGATCTGTTGCTGCAAAGTAGAATAGATGTAAGTGGTGTTGCAGAAAGTCTTTAAATGAGGAAATGAGATGTCAATTGCCTGGGTTGACACTGAAGTAAAAATACATCATATAAAATAATTGATACTGATTCCTACAGTGTAGCACACCAGTCCCCCTGGAGGATTTACAGTTTCAAAATAGCAAGTATAGCGATTTCTAGAGAAATCTTTTGAGTGTTTCTTTTCTGTAAAATGATGGCCCAGAAAAGCTACATTTATCTTCCTGGGACTTTTATGGCCAAGAAAAATGATGGCTAGTGATACCTTCTCAGAGCTTTAAATCAGCTTTTCAAGTCAGGCATTATGGATCACTTTGGGGAAGTGGAGAGTTTTGTGGTTGCTATGGATGTAGTTGTAAAAATATTTGCTTTCTAGCAGGATGACATTAGTCTCTTCACATTGTTGCTTCACACCAGTGTGTTGCTAGATGGAGTCTCTTGTAAAACTTGCACTACTGATTTTGAGGCTCGTGATGGCTATTTGACCTTGACAAAAACAAATACTTACATAGGTTGGAAAGGTTTAGAAGGTTGATATGCTGCTGCTGCAGCTGAGATCTTGTGATGGTGTAAATTTTAGTAAATTGTAATTACAATTACATTTCTTTATGTTGTTCTATGCATGTTGTTCTTTGAAATGCCCAGAATAAAAGAGACACTTGATATAGGAGCCTGGTAAGATCATTTACTTTATTAGCTCCACATAAAGTTGGAATTCAAATTTATGTTTCTGGACAGTAAAAATAATTTTTATCACTGATTCATTATTCTTCATCAAATGTTAGACCTTTGAAGATTTAATTCATAAAGGAAATATTGTTGACTTTGTTTATTCTAGTAGACTGGTGACCTTCAGAATATTAAATAGATATTGAAAGTTATGTCAGATCTAAGATATTGAGATTGCCAAAACCAGAACATCTGGAAATGTGCAAGTATTTGTTCAATAGACTTTTCACCTTTTTCTTTTTCCTGAGAGATGCATCAAATTCATCTACAGATATTCAAGTGTTGAATTAAGTCAGCAATAAAGTCATACAAACAAAGCAAGAAACACAGAAGTAATATAGGGCAGATGTTCTGCTGTGAGAAAGCTAAAATACAAAAATTATACTTAAAGCTCTCCTTGCATTTAGCTTTTTCTTTTAGTCTTATGCCCTCTCTGACTGCAGTTCAAAGTTTTATGTATCTACACTCTCCTCCTCCTGCCCTCCCATTTCTTGGAATAGTTAGAAGCATGGAGGTAGTTCCAAGGAGCCCCTTCCCTCACCTGGGTGAGCAGCAAGACTCTCTTCTTGCAGGAACAGTAGAGGTTTTTGTTTTTTCTTATAATGCAATTTTTACTCCAGTCATAGCATGTCTGTTTGCAAGTAGTTGACAGCACTGAGCTGCCTGCTGATGTGTTGAACAAGTGCTTTGCCTAGAGGAGATGTACACAAGCATGATCTTAATATTATTCACTTTGAATTACTGAATGGAAAAAACCAAATCCTGTAGTGACTAGTCAGTCACTTATCCAGCAGCTTTGTGCTCCTATGCATGAATAAGAAAACACACAATATAAAGTCTCAGCTCTCGCCTTTGGTCTTGATCAGACAAAACTCTTGCTGAAGTCAGGCTCCAGTTCTGCCTTTTGTAGGTGCTGTTGTTCCACTGCTACCCCTTAGCTGTCCTTAGTGTACTGAATATACACATCTATATGTTTTCCATCTTCCTTTAGAATCATACAGTTATTTAAAGTTCAGTTTCCTGTAAGTTCTTTGGTTTCCTGGACGAGATCAGGGTGTTTCCTTGGGAAGAGAGGACTGTTTGAGGGACACAAGAAAGCTTTTTGAACGAGCTCCAGATGATGATAGGAACAGTGTTAGGAGGGTGAAAATGCCTCTTAAACAGAATGAAGATGTTTTACCAAAGGTCAAAAATGCGAAATATTCTCAATACGTCAGAGCGAAGGTACAGCATGTATGAAATGTCATTATCTCCTCATGAGAAGAATGCTTTAAAGTCATACTTAAATGTCTATTTTGTTGGGTGGACCGCGAATATAATATGAATTCTTTCTCCTCCTCCACCCCCGAACTCTAGATTTATTTTTTTCTTTTTGTGCCTGCAAAAATTCTTTTCACACAGACTTAATTTTAAATAATCTTTTTGGGCTTCAGTGGCCTGTGTCTATATGATAGTGAAATGTGCAGTTCTCCTGTTATTCCTAGTGGAATAGGCAGAGCCTCCCAGGTGCTTAGCTTTAGCATGATGCTGTGGCTGGCTGTGAGCCATGAGGGAAATGCTCAGGTGACCATCACGGTCTGAGGACAAAGGTCAATGATATAGTTGCAAAGAGACTGTGGCTGCATTCCTGAAAATTGCCTTTTCCCAGATATGTGCAGCAGTCCCAAATCCCTGGGTAATCATATTATGGGATGACAGTGGTGTTGCCAGATACCTGATAATGATGGAGACACCTGATGGGGCATTTTGTCCTAAAATGAATTCGGATCCCAGACTTGTCTGTGTCTCTTTTTTTGCGATTGTACATTTGTTGTTCAGCTGGGATTTTTTTTCTCCCGTTGTGTTATATTCCTTTTTTTTTTCTTCACTGCCATCTCTTCTTTCTGTTTGGAATTATTTATTATACACTGTTAAGACCCCAGATTAGAGGATCTTGAAGAAGTGTATGCCTATCTAAAAATCCCTATTTTCCATGCAGTGTATGATGAGGAGGTGTATTTTTTAGCAGTGGAGCAGGAAAAGGACACAGAAAGAAGCTGTCTGTGGGTCACAGTGGATTCTTGCAAAATTATTAATGGCCCCCAGGTTTCTGAGTCTGTTAACAAAATGCTGCTTCTAGAGCAAAAGCAGACACGTTTCACTCCCTGTCCTTTGGGTGGGAGCACTCCTGTGTACCTGGGGAGCTTGCTGGTGTGTCTGCCCTCTTCTGTGCTCTGAACCTCCTGAGTAGCACCAACAGACAGCAGTGCCTCAGAGATTCTTCTTAAAAATTGAATTCTCAAAACCACAGAAAAATTCTCTTGGGGACTCTGAACCCTTCAGAGTGGCAAGTGTGGAGGGAATGATGTTGTGTTTTTCTTGTTTGTTGATTGCCTTCTCATTCAGCCTACTGTTTTTTCCTGTTCTCTTCTGGGAATAACAATGCCATATATTTAGTTTATAATGGTCATGTAGATAAATATGCATATATATATACACACATACATATACCTGCATTTTTATTTATATATACAGGTTTTAACTTCGTTTTATTTTGGTTAAAGTATTGTATTGTGTGATATTTATGCACTTTTCCCCCTTTGAATTCCAGAAAAACAGCAGGAAGTGTGTCCTTGCAGAAAGGACCTAGCCTTTTTTTTTCTTGGGTCAAACAGCAAATAGCTTTTAGCATCCATCAGGCCTTTGGCAAGGTAGTCCTGTTCCTGTGGTCTGAGCCAGTTCCCCATGGAAGCTGCTGGCACTAACTCACCTGCCTCTGAAAGGACCAGATCAGGTATAAGCTCTTAAAGCTCCAGTGGAGGAGGGACTGACTAAGGCAAGAATCAGTCACTGCTTTCAGTGGCACCTGGGACTGGTCCAAGGAAAGTTTGGTGTTATGCTTATGTTAATGAACTCAGAGGCTGAGCTCTTGGTTCTACACACATTAATACAGTATCCAGGCTTTGCCAGACCTCTTCACTGCACAGGCTTGGACCAGTCCTGGGTGTGACTGCATTTTTGCCAAGCTAGAGCACAATATTGAGTGTTTACACTGACCCTTTTTGCAAGCTATGGGTGTGCAAATGACACTGGTGCAACTGTGGGTTTGCTGAGAGAAGAAGTCTTCAGAGCAAAACAAAACCAGTTTCAACAAATTGGTATTGTTAGAGGTGTGCAGTCTGCACAGTTTGTTCTGGGCAGCCACAATGTTTCTGGTCTGATTTAAGATGTGCTAAAATCAGATTTTGTAGAACTGAGACAAAGTAAGTAGGCATGGTAATAATCAGTAAGGTGTCAGTCTCGGGATATATCATAATCTAGTTACGAAGAATAAATAAATTGAAAACATCCCAAGTAGGGCCCTGGAAAGGGGCCATGTGGGAAAAGCAGCCTCTCTGATCAGACTCTGGTAATCACTTCTTGTGTTTAACTGGGAGCCTAATGTGCACAACTTGAAAGGAAATCTGTCAAGAACCTCTGCTTCATACCCAAAAATAAGAACAGTTTGTATCATCAGCTTTAAATGTGACTGCTGTGTCCAGGCCTGAATTTAAATATATTCAAGGTGACACTGTTTTTGCACAGATCCATTTATTTAGCCTCAAAGTTGTGCAAGTGCTAACAGGCTTCCCTTTTTTTTTAATTTTTTTTTTTCCTGTCTGTCCCTTTAATATATATTTTAGCATATATTCTCTACATTCAACACCAGTGGTATTCCAAAGGCTTCAGCTCTTGTAGTAGGTAATAGCTGAATGGGGCAGCACTATTTTGAGATAAGTATGAGGAACTTAAAAATGGAGACAGTGTTGCAGGCAGGAATTCAGCACTGGGAAAAGGGGGAAGAGGTGAAAAAAAATAAAAAAAAAGCTTCTAACAAAAGGAAAACTCCTGCAATGTGTCTTTAAAATGACACTTCAGCTGATAACATCAGCTTTGGTTGTGCCCAGCCAGAGACAGCCACTGTAGGGCAGACTGACAAGGATCAGGTGAGGAGGTGACCCTGGTGGATGCCTGTTACTGCTGCTGTGGGCTGGAAAGCATAAACAAATGCACAATTGTCCTTTACAGGCTCAGGACACAACTTTGATACATGCTGGGGAGAGTGGTGCTATAATTCAATCCTTATTGGGAAAAAAAAAAGACTGGAAAATGACAGCATTTGTGCTGATTTGCTTGTAGTTTAATTTGTAAACTGTGATGTACCTTGCTATCAGGAACTCCATGTGCTGTTTCAAAGACCTTGCATGTGTATAGGCACTTAATGAACAATTAAAAACCATTATTATGTTATTAAGGTCTTGGAAATTAAGAAGCATCAAAATTAGTTTCACCCTGGCAGTGTTGTCTTCATATTGAATTTTGTGCAGGTACTGGAATCCAGTCAAAACCTGCTTGATCATGTTATTTTTATCAAGAAACTTCTGTCATGGTCATTGCACAGAAGAGCATTTCTAAGTGTGACTGGGATATTGTGCACACAGTATTGGAGGAAGTCATGTTGTGAGTAAGGAAAGGGGTTATTCAAAGGAGAGGATGGTCTCCTGGCTAATTGCTTCCTTGGAAAATTTGATTTTTATCTTCTGCTTGCACCACAATGTTCCTATGGGATGCTAGACAGGACAAGTAAGCCCTATATTTCATTGTGTTCACTCTACTCCTTGTTTTCTGAATCCCCAGCTTTGAGTCTGAGTTGCAGAAAAAAAAATTATTCTCAGATGTGTCTGAAAGTCAGTAGGAGCTCAGTGCTCTAGAGATGCAAAATGCAGTGCTATAATAAATGCTGTGCAAAAAGAGTTTTCCAGAAATTTGGCAAGAATTGGCTTTTGACCCTAATTTTAGTGCACTGTCTAAAACTGGGATAGCATACTACTCTCTCTCACGAGATGTGTTTAATGGATTATTGATCAGCTTAGGGGACAATACAGATAACACAGTGTTTTTCAAGAGCTCAAGCAGATGCAAAGCTCTGAGTCACAATTCTGCAGGCCATGCAGGCAGAAAGGAAAAGAGGGGAAGGCACTAGTTCTGAAGGAGGCTTTCCTTCTGTTGCTGCATGCAGGTGGTGGTGTGGAAACGGGGAAAGTATGTGGTCAGAAAATTATAGACTATACCATAATGTATACTTAACCAAGGGTAGAATTAAGATGTGTGAAGAACTCATTTCTGGAAGTGTTGCATACTTAGCTGCAAGTATTTCAACATGTTTGTCTCTCTCTCGTCCAACCCTCTGCCTCTGTCCCAAGTCCTAATTTTCCATCTCTCTTCTGTGGTGGGTTTGGTTTTTTCTTCAAGCCCTCTTGTTCAGCAACTTGCAAAAGGTCTGCTTTGCATGATTTTCATCTGCTCTTCTTCAGGCTTGACAGAGAAAATCAATGTAGAAAGTGCACCTCCTACACTAAAACTTTGGCAAAATGTTGTTTTAAGAGAGAAAGTGTTGGGCAGCTGAAAGAACAGGCTCTGCTCAGTATGAGACATCCATCTTTAATGGTTTCATAAAGCTATGGGTGGACCAAACTATGAAAAATACCATAGTATTTTAGAACAGGGTTGAAATACTGATAGTGATACTGTGATTTAGGAGGTTGTTGGTGAATATTGTGACATGTTCAGTTCTTATCTTCGTCCAGAATGCAGCTTTTTTAAAATAAAAGACATTAAACAGGCTTGACAGTGCTGGATTTTTTTAAGACCAACCTTGTAATCACCTTGTGATCTCAGTGAAAGATGAAAAATACTAAAAAGCTCTTCAATGTAAGAGATTCAGGATGCATGGAAAAAGCAAGATCGCTGTTGGAATTTCTGACTGATGCTTCAAAGCCTCTCTGTGTGCATAAGCCATGTTCATTGGACTGTGCAATAGTCACAACAGTTATTGTGGATTGCCAGTTGACCTCCAAGCTGAAGATATTTCCCCTTCCCCATGCTGTTACTAAGATATAGCACAGTACAAATCAATACATTAACTAGTGTTCTTTTTATTTCTCCTAATGCATGGGAATGAGCTTGGATGGCAAATAAAATGCATACTTGACAGGAAGACAGTTGTCATTGGGAAACTACTATATTTGGTTTTGGACAACCACAATCCTTATTTTACACTTTTGAGTACATTCTTATTTTGCTGAGACTTAACTTTAAAAGGCAGTGTGCAAGAGGAAAGTAATGACCTACTTGAAGAGATGGCTTCTCTTGTGGTGTGTTTTCTGTTTGAAATATGAGCATCCATGTAAAGATGTATAGAACTAATCTTAAATATATGACATAGGCCTGTGGAACTGTAATTTAATGAGGAAACTTGCCATGAGTGAAACAGTGCTAAACAACTTACATGTTACTAGGCACAATTTCATTGTTCCATGTGGTATATTGAAAGGATTTTCTGTTTAACTTCTCAGCAAAAATAGTAGGAATCTTAGCCAGGAGAATGAGATTTCCAAGCAGTTTTTTTCAAGCTGGGGTTTTCTTCCTAGACTTTGGCAATCATGAAACGTGACCAGACACTTTTACAAAGAACTTGACATTCTCTTTATGCAGTAACAGACAACTATCTAGCAAATGTTTGCCTGAAGTAAGCAAGTCAAGATAATGTGTTAAAGGTGAGATGGGATCTCTTGTAAAGTGTTTTACCAGCTCAAGTTAAAATTAAACTGAGTACACAGTGATAAATGAGAAGGAATTCTCTAAGCTTGGTTACATCTAATTTTTACTTTCTTATTGACTTGTACAGTGGAATGCCAGTCTTGGGGGTGGAAGAAAAAACACAAACCAAACAAAAAATCCCTCTCCCCCCAAAAAACCCCAACCTACCCTAAACTATGGCTGAAGTAATTCTCACTCTAAAAACTGAGCTTTGTTTCAAAATGCCTCTCCAATTTAGGTCTCAGTTAAAAAAAGAATATGTAGGAGTGAATTTAAAAAGAACAGTTAATTTTGACTTGTGTTGGTTGCTGTTTCTGTGGATTACAGATTACATGGTGTCCTAGGGTGATGTTATGGTGCTTGCATCCCCATTTGTGTGTGCTATTTATGCTGGATATCATGTTCTGTGCCTTTAAGACTGTCTCTGAAGAGTGAGTGTTTTGCTTGGTTTTTCTATCAGCCTCTCCCCCGAGGCCGGTGGGACACAGAGACGGGCAGTACCTGGTGCTGTTTTTGCTTTTTTGCTTTTGCTTTTCACTCTGGCTCTTGCTCTTGCTTCTGCTTTGCTTCTGCTTGCTCTTGCTTCTGCTCATTAGCTAGTTTAGCTAAACAGTCCAAATTTCTTCCTGGACTGTTTGTCCTTTCCTCTTTTGGACCTACTCGAACCTGCTCCATACTGGGACCTGGGAACATCGAAAGTCTACATCCTGTGGCCTGCAGCAGCTGCCCCAGTGCCAGAGGGATTGATAACAGAGTGACCACCCCCGAGAGAGAATTTCTGAATTTGTCATCTTTTTCAGAGAAGTGAAAGAGTGGTGTCACCTAGTATTGTTCATTTTGTGTATTGGGGGGTGCTGTGTCTGTTAAATAAACAGGTTCTTTCCACTTCTCTCTGAGGAATTCTTCCCGAACCAGTGGGGGGGAGGGACCGTGTGGGTTTGCTTTCTGGAGGGGCCCCCTTTTGAGATTGTCTCCAAATTTTGCCTTAAACCAGGACACATGGACAGTGTACACAAGCAAGAGGATGACCCTGAGAACTGGTGCATATACAGTCTGGATGAGTTGATGGAAACAAAATCAGATTAAGATCTAATGTACACAAACAATATTGCTATGAAGAGAAGGTTATCATGAATCAGTTCTTGATGCTGTTAAAACCCATTGTGAATTTGCCATTGACTTCAGTCATCCCAACGCATCTGCACACGAAATGAAAAGAACATGAAAGCCAACCTACCGTGAAGTCTGTGTGCTCTAATCAGCGCTGACATTGTTTGTCAGACTCCTGAGGAGCAGCAGCTCCTTCCCGATGGTCGTTTCCTATCCCTTGTTAGCCTTTGGTGAAGGGCGGCTCTGTTGTTGCTTCCGTTCAGCGCTGAAGTAAAGGGTATGCCCAGAAACTTTCCCCACTGGCTTCTTCTGCCAGGGCCACAGATTAGTCTGATAAAAAAAAAAAAATCACCTCCCTTAGAACATTTCCTCTCCAATAACCCTGTGTGGAGCACTTGCTGTCAAATTAGACTCAGATTAGGAGGAGCTTAATTAACAGCTTTTACCGTTTTTGTGTTGACCTCTTGTGCTAAAATTGACTTTGGGAAAATAAAAGCCACAGTTAACCCACTTGGTATTAAGATTACCCCAAAAATTCCTAAAAGAACGGTCATACTACCTGTTTCTTGTGCTCAGTTTTTTTGACTTGAACATCTAGCTGATGGATGTTAAATCCATTGCTTGGATGTGCTCTATTATAACTCAATTGTCTAATTTATGTATTTCTTCAAAGTTCCGTATAGTCATGTATCCCACAGTACCAGGAGATACCTTGTTTTGTAATGAAACTCTGATCATCTTTTTGCATCCACATCGTGATTCTGTTAAATCCTATGTATCAAAACAGCTCAGCATCACAAGTATCAATCTGAGTGTGTTTATTCAATACAACAAATGGGTTTGTGTCATAGCTGTCCTGCCTTATCACTGGATTATCAAACGATATATGCCTTTTCCTGTATCAAAGACAAATTGCTATGCGTGCTGTGCTCTTCCTTTTCCCTTTGTGTGAACTAGCAAAGCTCCCAGC
Source organism: Thryothorus ludovicianus (assembly GCA_013397245.1). Lineage (NCBI taxonomy): Eukaryota > Metazoa > Chordata > Aves > Passeriformes > Certhiidae > Thryothorus > Thryothorus ludovicianus. The sequence continues at coordinate 314,221 of VZTB01015764.1, forward strand.
TTGTGATGTCTTTCAGTGCCCTAAATCCTTTTTGGTTTCTTGGTTTTATGTGCTAAGACCTGTGATATCGTCGGCAGTAGGAGATTACACTGTATAGCCTCTGTGTTTATAGCCACTTTTCACAATAGTGGGCTGAGTTTTCAGTGTGTGTGGGTGTGGGCATTTTGCTATAGCAGTAATTCATAGCTTGAAGAAAGGGGTATCTGCAAAGTACTACTTTTTTAGTATGTACTAAAAAAATTATATATATGTATAATTTTTTTAAGTTATTTTAATATTATTCCCTCTTTGATTTGAAACTGGTAATATCACGCTTTGCAGGGAAAATGTGCTAAATATCTCTGACTGCACACAGACTTTCTGAACAAAAAGCTGCCATGTCATTATACAGACTTTCCCTTCCCCCCTCGGTGGGAAAACAGGAACTTCTGAGGGGGCAGTAAACAGCTGAAATACTCAACAAAGAGCACTTGAACAAAAGGCTGGTAACACCTCTTTATTGTATCTGCACTGTTGTCATTCTAGGGAGGAAAATATTGAGCAGAAGAAAGCCGTGATCCAAATCTGAGGAAATAGAAAGGGGAAAAGGTGTGGAAGTTAGCTAAGTAAATATAATTTAGTTGATTGTGTGTATTGAGATGCTGTAATATAAACAGCACTACAGGAGAAGGCTTGGGTTTTTCAGAAGAACCGTTTGGGTGGGAAGGGAAAGCTGTAAGCTTGCATAGTGGTATGGAGGCTTTTCATTCAAAAAACTTGTGTGCAGTCAAAGATATTTAGTATGTTTTTCCCCCAAAGCAAGTGCAGAGCACAGCCTCACACTGCCTGTAACCCCTCAGCCACTTGGTTGTTGCTACCTTACCTACAGCTCTCCTCCTCATAACCTTGCATTTGTGCTGCATCACTTGCTCAGATGCAGACAGCCTTTGACACAGCCAGTGGCTGCATTTTGGGCTATTGGTGCTTTCAGCTGCCTGCACCAACCCAGCAGCTGACCCAGTCGCAGTTCTCCTCAGCTCAAGGTGTGACGAGCTGTGATCTGAGCACAGCAGAGGTGGTTGTCTCTTAAACTGTTTGGTGGTGCAGTCTGACAAGGTGACTGCCCTCCATCTATCTGCCTGTCTCATCAGCCAGGGGTTGATGCTGTGGGAACCCTGTCCTCCCTTCTCACAGCACAGTCTGTGCATGAAGCTGTGCCCTGGGACAGAGCTGGTGTCCTGGTCTGCTCACTCGGCTTCAGTAGTGCCTGGGATGGGTGGAGGTTGGATGGGACGGAGAGCAAGCCGTGCTATCTCAGACCAATAGCTTGATGCCATGCTGAGGAGATTTCCCTCAAATTTAGAGCCAAGTTCTAGGACTTGTGTGTGGGCTCACTTTGCTTGGTATGTTTGGGGGTTGTACCAGCTTTCAGTCTAACAACATGCTTGTGCTTGTCTCTCTTCTGCCCTGCTGACAAAAGAGCTAGAAGGAGAATGTGTGGGAACTGCCTTTTCACTAAGAGGTATAATTGCTCTAAACACTTTCAGGCATTCGAGATTCACTAATCCATAGTAATCCCTATAGTTTGTAGCCATTCTGACACCTGTGAGCTGTACTGGGAAATCAGATTTAGAGGAGAAATGGAATCAAAAATTCTTGAAAATCCAAAATATATTAGCTATATTGTGGGGACAGTGAAGCACGAGTGAATGCAGTGAGAGCAGCAGCTCTTGCTGTTTCTGTGTTTATGCATTACGGGAGGCAAATACAGATGTTCTGGCTTCAGGCTGATAGCTCATAAATGCAGACTACTGACAAGATCTCTGTGCCTTGTTGTTCACTGCAGTTCACATTCTAGCCTATGGTGATACCACAAACCAGTGATTTGTTTACCTCAAATACACTGAGCATTAGAGTGCAGTAATTGAGGAGCAGCTTTGTCTGCAGTCACCCTTGCAGGGCATTAACCTCTGGCACAAAAGCAGAGCAAACATCTGAGGGACGTTAAATCATTTCTGCTCATGTATTTAAATCTGGATAAACCAATGGATTGAAGGTTGTTTTTTTTTCCTTGATTTGAGACCTTTTTCTTTCACCAGAAAGCTGACATTTGTCACCAGTTGTTCTGTTCTTTGTTTACATAAGGCCCATTGAAGCAGTTGGGAGAACATTATACCCTGCCTCACACACAGGCATGTATACTTAATTTATGACTTGGTAGTTTGATTTTCGAGTGTCAGGTATCCCACAGACCTTTTCACTTTGTTCTTTTATGCTGCATGCACTGCTTGAGTATTTATTATGGAGAGCAGACAGGCTGTGGGAAGTCCTTCAGGCTTGTGGACTTTTTTCTTCAGAACCTTGAAAATAAAGTTATAGAGCCTGAGAAAAAGGAGTTCTCTAAAAGCATGACTGATGTGTAGAGTTGTTTTACTTGTTTGGCCAATTAATTTTTTTTTCATTTGTCATTAATATTTTCACTTGCCTATAATTCTTCGTCCTAAAGCTGCTTTAGTACCCTAAACATATCTGCAAAGCATTAAATGTGATAACATTGGTAACAAGCCTTAAATAGGCCTCTGTTGAAAACTTAATTCTGGATTTGTTCTTGATTCCTTCAAAGTCAACTCTTTCTGCTACTACCACAAAAATAATAAAGAAGAAGATAAAGCAGAATTAAATAACCCAATGTAGCTTGTTGCTAGAAGCAATACTAGTATTTGTGATTATCTCTTGTTCAGTTGTGTCTTGTCAACAATTTTGAATGTGGCTCTTAGTTCAAAGTGGTCTTTGATATATTTGTGACAGATGGACATTTTGGAAAAGGACATGACTTGAAACTGACTTCAGAAAAATTCAGATGAGAAGTGGAGCTGGGGTTTTTCACCAATGAAAGCAGTAGACATTATGGCAGCATTTTTTATAGACAAGATGAATTTTATCATTGCAACATCTATGCCAAGGTGTCATCTCTTTCCAAAAAGCATGTTCTAAGTTGAAATCTTTATGCCATTGGCAACATGGTCAAAATGGTCCTTTCTGACAGTGAAGTCTTTGAGCATAAATGCCTACAGAATGGCATATGCAAGTGTTAAATATTTATAGGCATGCAGATCTTCTGTGTTGTTACTGTGAAGTGTACTTACGAAAAAAAGCAATTTTGCTAGAGGAGGAAAAGGATTTTTCATTGAGGTGCTTCTGCAACACGTGGATCAGTCTTTGTAAAATCCCTAATCTTTACCTGAAAATGTGAATCATAGTCCTAAGGTTGGATTATTATACTTGAGACTCAATATAGAAGTAGTCAAGAGATACAATAAGCTTCTAAATAGGCAGACAACAACTGATCTGAATGCAGACTTCTGTTCTTATCTCTTTATCATCTTATTTTCTCCTCTGCTTGTTAGGCAAAGGGAATTGTTTCAACTTTTAATGACTAGAAGATTCTGTCTCACAGCAAGAAAAAATTCTATATTGTACAAAATCAATTTTTGTGGTTTTCGGCTGTAGAAATTAAAAGATACTTTCAATCTAAAGGGTTTTTTTGAATTAGCAGTTAAGGGTTTCCTCCTGTTTAAATGAATGAAGAATACAACAATAGATTTTCACAGCAGATACTCCCTTTGAATTTTCTATTGCATCGTATCTGACTTCATGACTTTGTATCTTAACTATAGGGCAAAATAAAAGTTATTCCCAAAGAAATAATAAGCTTCCTATTTTAATGCAGCAGCTAAGACTTGTGAAACAATGCTGCATGCCCACTAATTATAGGCATCTCTATTTACATGGCCTAACAGGAAAATGGAGATGTAAAAATAGCAACAAAGAGCCAGTGACATTATTAATAAAGCAGCTGTATACAGCATTGTTCTCTTGAAGAACGTAGACACCATTTAAACAAAGTGAACTACATAAATAATCAGTCATAATTTATTAGTAACCATTGTTAGGAATTCTCTTTTAAAAATAGTTCACTTATTAATGTACAAACGAGGGCAAAATGACTTTTTTTGGCGGGTGTGTATTTTGCATGCACATATGCCCCAAATGTTAAAAGTAACGTACAAAATCATTGCCATTTATTGAGAAGCTGGTATTTTTCTACCCTGGGGAACTCTATCCCTTCAGGGAAGATGGGAGGAAGGAAGATGGAGTGCTGCAAAACTTCTTTCAAACGAAGAGTTTGTATGCCGATAGAAGAGGCAATATCAAGGTTGAGGAAGACTTTTCATGTATGTGATTTTATTAGATCAAAAGAACAAGTCCTTCCTGCCATCAGGCTCCACTAAGAAACAGTAGCAGTTGTAGTAATAAAAAAGAAAAAATAGTATCTAGCCACATAGGGGAAGACACGTTCAGACACACACAAATGGCCCTGAATCTTTTGAACTCAGAATCTGCTTCTGCCCTTTTCCAGTTTAAATTACAAAAGAAAAAGTAAAACGAGATTACAGGGTTAGATATTACTGTATTTTTTTCTAGTTTTTCTGTACAAGGACAATCATTTCCTCACAATGCGCTTCCCAAAAGCAAGAAACAAACATTGTATTCAGTGAACACAGTGGGTTAAGCCTTCACATTTAATTTGTATAAGTGCTTTATAAAGGAGAAACAGTATTCATAAGTCAAGGGCTATACTGTGATCTTCACCTCCAGAAATATCCCTCTACTGCTTGGCTTGAAAGCCCGTGGTCCTTCTCAGGAAAACTCCCATGTGTTTGTGAACCAGTCACTGCATTTGTGGAAAGGAAAAGGAGTATGTCAAGCTTTTTGTCTGCCCCACCCAAGCTCCTGAGCTGGAAGAGGGCAGCCCTATCCCAGAGGTAAACTCCAGCTGCACTCTGGAAGTCCTTTCTGTCTTGAGAAGAGATGTGAAATTCATCATCAACTGACATTCTTGGTGAATGTGAGGAAGCTTCTTCCTTTGTCCAAATCTCAGCTTCATGTCTCAAAACAAAATTTCAAAAAGCCTGCCAATGCGGTTTTCCTTTTTTTCCGTTTTTTTTTTTTTTTTTTTTAATTTAAATTGCCTCAGAGAAGCACTGCAAGCTCTTTGAAGTCCTTCCACCAAGTAGCTGATGTTCCTGGCTAATGTGAGATCTCAAATCTACACATAATTTTATAGTATGAAGATCTAAAATTTAAATTAGTTAAATGATATGGTATTGTATGAGTGTGATGATAAGTCTCACAAATCAACTCAGTAAATTGCCCCTGCATCTCATGTGGGCCACACAGGATTTATTTTTACTTCTCTACTGCCTGTATGGGGACAGACCTGTTTAGAGGACTAACTTGAGTGTTAATTCTCAAAGAAATCAGTTACAACTTCTACTCAGAAGTCCAAAATGTATTAATATTTGAACATTAAATAAAAAATCATTCAGGCTTGTAGTTTCACTAATCTTAATTTATAAGCATGCTTATGAAAAGGAAAAATTATTAGAATATGGAATTTAATCGCTACTTTTAAATCTGTAGGTGTTTGTACTGAATCTTCAAGTTTTTTCTCAAAAAAACCATCACCTCTAGAGGCTGCACAAAAGCAGCCACTAGGAAACAAAGAAATACATGTCCTGTGCCTTGTGTGTCTCTGTGTGCCTGTTTTGCTTTGTAACTGTCTGCTTTAAAATTCATACTTGAAGACGTGATTAAATGAAAATTTGCTCAGAAAGTAACTGAAAATGCAGACTATTTTGTATGTGATTCTAATGTGCTATTACTTTACATTCTCCTTTCTCTGCTGCTGAAGGGCAAAATGTAGCAGCAATCCCAGTGAGTAATTCCCAGCTCCATGATACTGCAGTGTTTGCTGTAGCAGTACCACTTCACAGTTTCCTGACAGGGCTGGGAGGAGGCAGTGAATTTGGAATCAACAAGCATTTCTGCACAATATCCCGGTGTTTCTAGGAAATTCTAGGTGGTGGGAGAAACCCCTGCCACAGCCAGGCTTTGCTGAAGTGGAAGGAAAAGGGAGTGGCAGCAGCATTTCTTTCAGTAACATCCCTTGGGATTTTTAGATAAGAGGCCAGGCAGTCTCCTCTCCTTGGTGTTTAGATGCTCTTGCTGACCTTGAGAGATTGAGCACTGTGGAGGTCACTGCCTTGCCCTGTGTCACCGGTGCCCTTCCAGAGAGCTGAGTAAGTGCTGCTTAGGCCAGGCTGCTTGTCTCCAGTAGCGTTTTGTACCGCCCCTCTTTATTTTTACATTGCACTGATGGAGCCACTGATAGCAGTAACTGGTGTGGTCCCAGTCGGCTGCAGCAGCTCTGAGCTGGCAGGGCTTTCTCCTGGCTGCCCATCTCACTGTGTTCTGCATCAGGGCACTTCTTTCAGACTGTAGAACGTGGTGGGCACATGTCTTCTGCTGCCTCTTCATAGATGAAATATGGGTAGCACTGTGATACCAAGTTAATGTATGCATAGTGTGCAGTAACCTATATAAATGACTCTGTGTGTGCAGATCCCCAGGCAAAACACAAGACTGAGTTAGAATTTACAGGCATGGAGAAACAGTACTGTGCTCCCGAATGCAGCCCTCAAACTCCAGAGCATTTAATGTGGAAAGTTCCCTGGGACAAGGACCAATCTTTATGCTTTGTACACATTTTAATGGCCTGTTAATGATCAACCTCTGCTCTACTGAGAAGATAAATTGCATTATGATATAATTCAAGCCGGCTTCTTCACAGTTGCTTGAGATTATTTCTTGTAATTCTACTTTAGAAACAAAGTATATATTGGTGTGGCATGCAGTCATCTCATCCTATTCTATTAACACTTTTACATCTTCCAGTCCTTGATTGTCAGGGTTTTTTTCAGGAAAGGAAGGCAAGTTAAAATCAGAAGTAAGGGGTCTGGTCAGTGATCTGTTTAGGTCAGTCTGGAATAGTTACTGATACTGAAAATGTAGGGAGGAGTGTAAGAAGGAGCACGTACTGCCAGCTTTTCTTCTCTGTTGTGGTTTTCTCACTTCTAGCAAACTGCACATTTAGGGGTTTGCAGTGCTGAAGATTGCTGACTATCCTGACTATCGTGTATGTACATAATATACACAGACAGGGCTGTCCCAGAGTGTCTGTGATGTTTCCTATGGCATTCTGTGATTTTGTTATGTGCTGTGGGGTTTTTTCTTCTTTTCAATTTTGTTTTGTTTTTAAAGACCATTTCATTCTGTTTGCTTTTCATCTTTTTGTGTGATAATTTAGCAGGATGCTTCTTGTGTCACAAGTCCTAATCTACTCCTGCTCCCCTCTTTTTGCCACCTGACATTCTGCAGACTTCTGTCATATCCTTCTTCAGTCTTCAACAGAAAATTGGATCTGTCTTTTTTTCCAGATTTAACTTTCTTTTCTTGTAGGAGCTGTTATCTGTGCCTCAAATAATCCAAATAAAATCCTTTTGTAATGGAAGGGAGGAATGAGCAGAACATATTCAATGTGTGTGGGTACACCATTGATTTATAAAGTATGCTGATATTTTCTCTTTGGTAGAAGTTTTTATTACTTTCATTTTTTTCCCAAGAGTTTCTAATCTTCCATTGTAACATTTTTGATAACATGAACAAAATTTACAACCTGAACAAACTCTTATTTCTTGTTTACCTTCTGAATATCCACTACTCTGCCTCTAATTATTAACAGAACTTCCTGAGAAACTGTAAGAAATCTGTTGTAGTGATTTCATCATGTTGATGTGGTATGTCTGTATTTTCCAGAAAACATCTCTTGCTTTTTTTAATATAAGTTATCTCCTTAAATTTACTGTGTTATTAGTGTTAACTCTGGTCTCACACATTCCATACATATTTCTCAGGTGAAGCAACCTGTAATATGCTGCTGACATGGACAGCTTTCCTTACTGACTCCCACCCCTGAGTTATTTTTCTGGGATGCCAGATGCAGTGTGCCAGAGCACTGTGTCATGGAAGACTCCTCATGCATGGACTGCAGTAGAGAAGGAGTACCCTTGTGATTTACACCTTTTACACTGCACCTCAGTAGATTACTAAGGTGATGTGAAATTGCATGTGCTGCTACATTTTGCCCAGATGCCGTTGTCTTTATTCCTGGGCAGTGCCCATTCTGATTGAAAAAAAAAAAGTTTCAGTTCCATGCCTCCCTCTCTCTGCTCTTCCCAATGGCATTTTATAGTTTCTTGGGCACTCCTGAGAGTGTGTGCTCCTTTTGGAAGTGCAAGCTGATACCCTTATGTACACATGCAGTGGCTGCTTCAGTGCATCCTCACTGCAAGGCTGGTCTGGATAATGAGCATTGCCATCTGAACACCAGGACTGGACTTTCTTTACTGGCTCACACATGTGGAGGGCTGGTCCCCGGTTTTTTAGGCAGAGGTGCTCCTGGACTCTTTCTAGGGAGGATTGGGGTAGGTGTGGGAGGTCTTCCCTGCTTTCTGGAGCTGTGGGAAAGGCAGTCGAGGTCTGTCAGCCCTTGAAGGGCTTTGTCTGAGGTCTCATTCCGGAATAGGTGTGTTCCCTATTGAATGAAGTGTCTGCCAGAAGGCTTTGACCCATTTCAAACCTGGGTCAGGAGGTTTTCTGACATGTCCTAGGGTTTGGACTAAACTCTGGGATAGGAGAGTTCAGTCTTTGATGAAGACATACTTCTGGAATGTGTTTTGGCACGTGCTGCTTCCAGCAGTTTTCTTTCCTAGGAAACCTGTCCCGAACAGCAGCTCTGGGGGGATGGTTCTGTGAAGCTCTGCTCAGTGCTGCCGCTGTTTCAGGCCCATTTAACCTGGATTGAGGAGGGTGTGCTGGTGCTGCCACAGGGCCAAGAGCACCACAGACGTTTTGAAGACTTTAGTGGGAGGATTCAACACTGAAACTGGTCGCTTGAAAGTAATTGAACAGGTGTTCAGACAATTTTTAGACATTCTGGGAAAGTAGAAGAAACTGAATTTAAGGTTTTTATTAGGCAGAACTGTTTTCAAAGCTGGGAGAGATTTGAGACCTGTAGATGCTGCTTAAGTTTGATGCTAAGGGTTGTACTGTGCAAGTTGTAAAATTGGAATGTCCACCATGACCACTGGCATGCTTCTGTGGGCACTGTGGCTTTTAAAATTTTGTTCTAGCAAGGCAAAGCCCTGAAAAATATAATGAGGAGGCTCACAGTAGTGAGTGGCTGATGTCAGCTCATTGTAATGTTTGGTGTTTGAAAAAAAAATGCTTGAGACTGGGAAAGAGAAGCAGTAGGGTAAGGCAATGTATTGATTAGATTATTGCAGAGTACATTCACATGGCCCATGAAATTTCAAAGACGCTTAAAGGAGGTTCTTATATCTCTAAAAACTGTAGCTGAAAAACGTTTTTTCTTTGCATCTTTACACTTTACTTTGAGTGTTAATAGAAATATTTTAAGTTTTAATCTTTCCATTTAAAAACATGCTCATCACTCCTTCTCTGACTGCAGCAGAAATAAGATTTTTATGTTTTGCATTTTAGTCTGGATTGATGTTTGATTTATCCAGTAATTGTAGGCTTTCACTTTATTTTTTCTGATACAACTTTTTTTTTTTTTTTTTTTTTANTAATAAAACAGAGCAAGTGTTCTTATTTTGACTAGTTCATGGATAAACCTACAGTTGATGTTGCTGTTGTACCTGGTATGGAAGTGAATCTGTTAAAGTTACTTTGGGAAGACACTCAAACTTGGAATTACACTTGTGAAAGATTTTTATAGATAGATACATATAGATACACACTCACACACACACGCATATCTTTTGCTTATTTTGAGTGGTCCTTTTCGATTTGCAGGGGTTGCATTGTATGGAAATTGTCCTGTTACTGCTGGGCAAAGTGCCCCTTTCCTAAAAAAAAAAAGCAATGATTGTGCTCGCTCTAGTGGCAGAAGGTGGAATTGTTGTATGTCACTTCATGGATGATGTATGAGAGCACAAAAATTCTGATTTAAAGACACTTTTAAAGTGCATTGCAAATATTTACTCCATTTAGCCTGAGCTGGAAAAACATTTTTTTAAAAAAATGTAATTCTGTATCTGTAAATGATCTGCAAATAAATCAATAAAATAAAACCAGCTGGAAATGATAGAATTAAATCTGCCTGTTCTTATGAATGACTGCTGGACATGTTTTACAGGAGAAATAGAGGAGGAATTCTCTTTTTCTCACTCTTTTTTTCTCCTTAAAAACAACACCAGCACCACCATCCTGATATGTAGCCAAGGGAGAAAAGGATGGAGGTTGAGACATTCACAGACTGCTTGTGCTGCTGCTAAGGTAGCTGCCAACTTGTGATTTAGTAATGAAATAAAGATGTGCAATAATTTAGAACAGTCTCTCTGTTTTCTAGTCATAAATCTCCTTTGGTAGGAGGAAGAGGAGAGGCAAGATGTCTTGCTTTCTGCTTGCTGGATGCTGTCCATGTTTAGGTGGCTTTGCATACAGGAGGCAATTCGTGCTGCAAATGCACAGCTCTTCTATTATCCATCTGCCATCCTTTTCAACTGTGCCAGCAGCAACTCCATATAAATCCTGCAGTGCTTATGGTGGCAGGAAGCATCTCTTGGATAAAGAAAAATCTTCTAGCAAACATGCAATTTGTTTTTATTATTATTATTTGTTTAAATTTTTTTATAGATGAGCCTCGGGTTTTTATTCCTGTCAGTTCTGCTACAATGAGACTTCTTTTATTGTGGAAAGGATGTATACACATTTTTAACCATGTTGCTGAGTTAACCACTCAGGAGAAATGCTGGAAAATTCCAAACCCTGGCATCATTGGAGAGGACTTGTTACATCATAGCCTTTTTGAATGCAGGCTGCAAGTGCAAATTTTCTTTTCCGTTTTTAAGCTGCTTTAAAAAGCAAAACTGGATACACAGATTCAAGCTCACACCTGCTTTTATACCTGCTGACTTGTGATACGAGACAAGATGTGTTTCATGTACTAACAACAAAGCCCTTTTTTCTTTTTTTAAGTGACTAAATAATCCAATACTTTTGAAGTTCTCAAGACTGCAGAAGAATTATGGCATTTATTTAAGGGTTTGAATATGTAATTAAGCATCTAATTTTAAACCTGCACACTCAATAATGTTGGACTTTGCTACCGAGTTACTTCCTTTTTATGGTGTCTGCCAACTGCTGAAGTATGCATTAGTGCATTTGACATATTAATGCATTTTAGTAATGGAGGTACCTGATCAAACAGCAGCCAAATGACCACAAAATAAATGTCTGGGTTGAAATCAGAACCTGCCATAAACAACAGAAAACTGCTTGTCTTTGTTTTGCACTGAAATCCCTGTTCCCATCTGACTTGAAAAACTGCACCTGGTTGGTGGAGCCCTTGTAGACTTAGCACCCAGCATCCCCTCATGTGCATTATTTTCTTGGGCCTTCTTGATGCCTTTCCCCCCCNCTCATTTTTTTCCCAGGATAGTGGTATGTTCCTGTAATTCTTATTAAGCATTTTCTCATTGCTCATAAATTAAAATCAAATCCTTAGCTCTTACTAATGCACTCTAGCCTACCTGGCCATGATGAGATACAGGCCTTTCCCTGTTCCTGGGCAGAGCTTTCTCCCTGCTCTTTGAGCTGACCTGGAGCAGTGAAGGTGGCTGTGCTCTGTCTGTGCTCGCTGAATTTCTGCAGGCACTCCCCAGCTGTTGCTGATCTTGGCTTTCCAGTATTGCTTACCTGTCACTCACTTGCCAGATTCTGTACGCTGAATGCTCATTGAGATGACATTTGAATATGGTCCAGTTTTTCCCACTGGGGAGGTGTGATGCCAAGCCAGTAGGAGTCGTGGCAGTCTCAGCTCCAGCAGATACAGGAGTGTCACCCAGTTTGTACTGATCTGTTGAACAGCAAACCTGTCATGTAAGGGACAGTCAGAAAATTATGAGGCAGGCATTTAACACCTCAGAAGCAATCTCAGCATTTAACATGCTGAGAATACAAGCTAATCATGTCTAGATGTCTGTATTCCTTTGGCTCCTGAGGTATTTTGTAGATGCTGATGGCCAGTGTGAACTTTAAATCAATTTATTGCGTATGTTTACATATGCAGCGAAACCATTTGCCATATCATTTAACTACACGGAGTGAATTGTTGACCATGAGCTGATCTGACCTTTTCAGGTCTAATCAAGAAATCTGAAATATTATTTTAGCCTGTCAGCTCCAGTAATATGCTGTAAGAGTATCTGGATCTAACTGAAAATGTCAAATGTGCTCTAATATGCAACCCATCAAAGTTACGATGCAGGAACAGTTAAGAATATAAATCTGTAACATCTGTGGTGCATCTCAATTGCCTGGGTGAGTTGTTCTGCCATTGATACAAGCTGGCAAAGAATGCGAACTTTGGAATACATGTGAGATGTACAGCCACCTAAATATTGAAATTATCTTGAAAGAGGGTTGATAACACCAGGTTAGAATACTACTGGAAAAAACAGGGCCCAGCATGAATACTCATGCTCTAGGGAATGCCTTGCTAGCTTTAGTGTGTGGTAATGGGAGATTAGTGGTCTCATATAACCTCAGAATTTTCTTTTTTAATTGTAATAATTTGCTGCTTGTGAAGATTTTGTTCTTTCAAATAATAAGCCATTATATAAACTGAGGTATCTTTATCAATCTTATTGCATTTAGTAGTAAAAATTTTTCATAGTCTTGTGCATTTCATGAGAAATCTACTTCTATATTCAAAAGGGTTCTAAAAACCAGCACTTAAAAGTAGAGCATTTAATGATGTTTAATTTTTTTTCTTACCTTCAAAATTTCTGTTCTTGGTATTTTATGAGATACTCATATCTAAGATAAATCTGCCTTTAATAATTATTTATCAAGCTCAAGATCAATTGCTTATGGGTAAAATTTCTGGATGATGAATTTGAATTAGGATTAAAGTGGATGGGTATAATGAAAAACAACTTTGAAAACAACTAAGAAAATGGTATTTTGTTAGCTAAACAGTCTATCAAAATAGTTTAGCCTTAAAACACTTGTTACACTAAAATTGAGTTGTTTTTTATCTGATTGTGGGTAGTTCATGCAATTTGAGGTGCAATTAACTGAATTGCTACTATTAGTAAAATGTTGTTGGAAGTAGAATTAAAATGAACTATGGGAAGCCTTGCTGAACCGATAACTTTGCATTGAAAATAGTGTGTTTTAAAGGACGCACTTAACAGTGTTTGAACTGTTCCTACGAGGCAATGCTGCCCTCCCCTGGTATGCTGCGAAAAGCAGGAATTTTTATCCTCCCAGTCTGAGCCGGTTCTACAGCTTCCTGTTGAAGAGAAATGGGTGGATTGGTGCAAACGATGGGAGAAAAAAGCTCTTAAACAGACCATTGCACGCTTTCTCTGTTAAGAGAGAAAGAAAGCGCCAAACAAACCATAAAACAGACATTTGTGCTGTGATTTTATGTATGCACGATAAAGATGTAGGTGGATGTACAGCTAATATATTTTGAATCTACTGTCAATACACAGTAGGGGGCTGAATTAAGTTTGTGTGGCAATTTGGAGGATGAATTGAAGACAAAATAAAGAGATGCAAGGTGGTAGGAGGACCAATTGCAAGAATTTTTTCTTTAACAGTGTAGTTTTGTCTTGTAAATATGAATGATAAGTCTCTAGACATTATATGTATATTCAATTCTGCAATAGAGAAGTAAATGTGACCATGGCCAGCAGCTTGCATGGGAATGGGATCAGCTCTTGTGCAAATGAAGCTGTAGCAAAACTTTCATCTGCTGTCAGGGTCTGTTGATTACAAAGACATCACCACAAGCTCGGGAAGTCCCTTCACTGCGCAGTCCTGAGAGCTGAGGAAGGTAGTCCAAGGAAATATTACTGTTGCATGGTCTATTCTTTAATGTATTTCCTCAGATGTCTGGTACTAGCTGCTGCTGAAGATAGAATATTGGGGCAAAAGGTTCTTTGGATTGTCCAGCTGTGGCTGTCATGTGTTAGATGTGTTGCTATTTGCTCTAATTTTGTAATCCTTCCCTTTCTTACTGCTAGGCAGTCTCACCATAGTCCAGATAGCAGAAAGAGAAAAGCCTTGTTGCAAATACAGGAATTTTAGTTCCCACATCTGAGTCTAATAAAGTGTATGGGATGGGCTTTTTTTTTGTTTGTTTTTAAGGTATAAAATATCACTTTCTTTTTATGGTTAAGATTTTTCTAATTGCTGGATAACTTGAAAAACACACAACTGTTTTTTCCTGTGGCATATGATTTGGCTTGTGTTTTGCTTACTTATTCCTTTTAATGCATTGGAGATCACCTAACACTGAAGAAAACTGGAGACAATATGTTAAAACCTCCGGTTCATGTATTTCTTCATGTCTTAGATCTGAGCAGATTGCCACATCAGGAGGGAGGTTTTTCACCCAGACTGATTTGCTTGATGATTTTGCTTGAGTGTGAGTCCTTGTTTGCTACTTAGGATCAAGTCACTTGGGGGATGTTTTAAGAACCGTGGAATATGATGACATTCCCAATCTGACTTGTACTTCTCCAGTTACAGTTATATGTTGTAGTGGTGTTGATATTTTACTCAATCTTTTACAGTAAGGTCTAGGGGCTGTTCTGTGTCTATGGTGCCTGCCAATCCACAGAGCAGGGGTGAACCATTCTGAGCTTGACTCCAGCGGATAAGTTACCTGTGACTGTGGCAGATAGAACCTGAAGATCCCAGTGGTCTTTCACAGGCTGTTGTTTGTAAAGTGATTTTGCTAGCAGCAAAATATCAGAATTTGTCTTCATGCACATCAGCAAGCAAGCTACAATAATCAATTCTTTTGGGAGCTAGCAGTAAATCCAGTGCAAGTATGGCGCCAAAGTAGTTAAAGGCTGAACTAAATCAACAGATAAGATGCCTTTCTGTTTGTGACACCCTGCCACAGTAAAACCAGTTTTATATGTTCTTTTTTGTTAGATCAGTATTTTGCCAGTGCAGCATCCCAATTCAGCTCAGGGAATGGTTCATGTGAACAGCAGTGGTGTCTCTCCTTGACGTTGAACGAATGTGTAACAGTTTTCTTTCTTCTCCATAACTTCTGCAGGTATTGGGGCTGCTGGTGTGGACCCTGATTGCTGGAACAGAATACTTTCTATATCCAGCCTTTGGCTGGGTGATGTTTGTAGCTGTGTTTTACTGGGTTCTCACCGTCTTCTTTCTGATCATCTACATGACCATGACCTACACCAGGATCCCGCAGGTGCCATGGACCATGGTGGTAAATATTCCCTTTCTTTGCTGTTTCAGGTTTGCTAGGTTTTGAAGAGAATAAAATATTGGTGCATTCTATGTGTATATTTAACCAACTCTACTTGTTCCCTTTGCAGATTTCTTTCCCTAATTACTGTGTGGCTGCATACCTGCAGTGTTTAACTTTCATACCATCCAGACACTTTCAAAATGCTTTTTCTATGATGTTTCACCATTTTGTTCAGCGGTTGATGTAGTGACTTGATTTTTAATGTGTGTGTGACTGATATTTATGCACAGTGACCTCTTTTTCTCTCTGTAGTGGCTGCTTCCCATGAAGAATGGGTCTGTTACTGCCTCTGAGCTAACAGACCTGGCCATATGGCTTAAACAGCAGAAATCCCTACTGGAATCAATACCATGCATTAGAAGCAGGACTTGGGCTCTTAAAGTCTTCCCCTGCTAAAGTTAAAGCAAGGATAGTTCAGAGGTAGCAACACTCTGATGAGCCATATGTAGTCTACTGTGAAAATGGTGCTGAAAATTGTATATATGTAAATTATGTACTATGTAATCCTTTACTTTGAGCTCAAGAGTTAAAGCAAATCAGATAAACAGCTACTGTAATTACAGAAAAATTTCACAGGCACTTAAAATGCAGATCCAGTTTTTATGGTTTGAGCAAACCTGGCCAACTCTAACTCTCAACAGTATATTTTTACCTCATTTGCATAACAGCCTGGTCTTCAGGACTGTAGATCCTAAAAGTCATTGTCATTTCAGCCAACAGGCTATTTGCAACCCATCTAAGAATCCCAATAAATTTTATCATTGCGTTTGTTGGATACAGTGAGATACTGTTCTTTTTTTTTTTTTTAAGCAGCTAAATATTATTGACTAGAATTCTGTTATTTTATGATGAAATGTATTTGACTTCTGTGTTGCTAACAGCTTGTTATCAGCTATATTGTGCATGTGACTAAAATTGAATACTAAAATACTCTTCTCTTTTAGTGTTCCCATTTGCTGCTGCAATAAATAGCCAGCTATAGCAATTACTAATAAGGACAACCAGGATTATGTTCAGATAGCTTCTCTATTTTCAAGTTTCATAACCAGCAATTACCATTAAGGCTGTAACACTGCTATAGAAATGTTGGATTATTTCAATTACAGCAGTAATGTGTCTGGGTGCATTTAAAGGTGTGGAGGGTTTTTTTCCCCTATTGCATTACATGTAAGTAAAGTACATTCAAAGGGAAAGCATCTTTATACCCATTTGAATAAAACCTTGGTCATTACCCTTCTTTCATTGGTTGAATGCTATTATGAGACAACTGCACATAAATGAGTTGCCCCTGATCTATGTGGTAGACAAACTGGAATATTTGATTTATTTCTATTTCATATCAAGTGTATTTCCTTCTCTGCATTCCAAATATACTGCAGATGTACATAAATACAAGTCCAAAAGGAAGTCTCCTTTTATATAAAAGGGTCATATAAAGAGAAAATAAATACAAAATAAATAAAAGATGCTTGTGTTACAGCTTGTTTTGCCCTAAGGTTTTAAAAAAGCTTTTGGGAACAGCCCTTGAATTGGTCCTCTGCTACTCCTGTATGGCCAAGGGGAACTTTGAGTCTCTTTTCAGAGAGGTGCTTTTAAAGTCTTTGTTGGAATGAGCATGACACACACCTTTTTGAGTGAGTTTACACCCACCTTTACCCTATTCTCTGAAGAATCCTGAATTTCAGTATCTGCCAGTTATTGCTCTGCCTCCTTCGGTGACAGTTAGCTCAAACTGTTCCTATTGTATGCAGTATCCAAAATTACATCTGGACCTCTCTGTCATAAATTCATTTTTTGCAGGTTAAGCACATTACTAAATTGCTTAAGATGCAGTTACTTTTACTGCAAATTAACCCAAAAGACGTGTTTCAAAACTGACTCTCCTTCGTAGTGCAAGTTTTTTGCTAAAACAATTAATGGAAGCCTTTTAAATCTGGTGAATTTGAATTTAAGAAGCAGATGGTAATTTAGCATGAACCATTTGGTTTGAGTAATATATTGGCAGTAAAGGCCCAATCAGCTTGCACTGCATTCCATCTTCCCCAACAGTGTTATTTCCCAGAGCAGCACTTCTCAGAAATTATGTGCTTCTTTCTTTTCTACATGACAAGATATTGCAGGGATTTGTAGCTTTCCAGAGTAATTGAGTCTTTTTGGAATGGGAAATCTGAAAATAACAACAAATACTCTAGGTAATCAAATTTGGAGTTTCTAAATCAGTGCTTCTCTAAAGGAGTTCACCAAAGCCTGACAATTATTGGCATCTCATCCTAAAATTGACAGTTTGATATTTAATTGCTGTAATGCCCAGATAAAACAAGGGGTGAGATCTGTGGATAGAGACAGTACTTTTTATCAGACAAACTGATATGGGTGAGATGAACCCCCACTCATTTGTAAGTGTGTGAATCAAATCTCAAGTGCCGGTCCTTGAACTCCATCTGAGTGCTGAGGCTCTGCTCAGCCCAGTTCCCTGTGGAAGGGTAAATGGTTAATTTCCACTCTTCCTTCTGAACTTCTCTTCTTGAGCTGCAGCTCTTTTTAGATTTTGCCAAAGCTGGTGAAAAGTGAATTAAATAGTGGATAACTGGCATAAATTCCTAGTGTCTACTGGGTCACACAGTGGGAGTTAGTAAATTGGACCTGCACCAGTATGGCAAGATTTTGACAACTGGAGCAACAGAGTTCAAGGTTCTATTTGTGTGACACTCTGGAGTGCAAAACTGGGGTCAGAAGCTGAAGGGAGCTGATTATGTACAATGTTAGGACCAGGTTACCAATTCCTGCAACTGTAACTAGATGCAAAGTTACAGGCATTCCACTTAAACATAGCACCAATTTTGTGTGCCTTAGACAAGTAGCAGAGTGGAGTTTGAGAGGATTTAACCTTTTTATTAAATAAGCAACTTCCATGACCAAGTAGTGAGAAAGTGAAGAACAAAGTATTAAAAGAATGCACTTTTAAAAACCCTCATACATTTTTCTCTTTCATCTTGTTAGACATCTGTTCTCCTTTCCTGTTCTTCCTCACATGCAAAAACCAAGCAAACGTTTTGTTTGCTCTCTGTGTTACGTGAGGTCATTGTTTTCTGCTTTACTTCTTTCTTAGTATTGAATATAAGTACCCTTAACTTTACCTCTCGAAAGAGAAAATGCAGCATCTGCCATGGGTCTTGATGACCCATGTAGTCCATTCAGACTGTTCTTCGGATTTACCTGTTTCTTTCTCCACTCAAAAACAGGCAGAAGGGAAAGGTACTGAGAAATGGAAGAATACAAATGAGAAAAAAAAAAGTTACCCTCTTTATCTCCTTCAATAGTGTAGAAAACAAAGTTTTGGAAGCTTTATAAATATTCTCCATATGCCAGGAGTTATTGATTGCTGTCTTTGTGTAGATTAGAAATGTAATCAAAGTGCAGTTTTGTCTTTTTTTTTGTTTTTTATCATGTAGTGTCATATTCTTACTGCCTAACCCTTAGATTGCAGTAACCAAACTGAGTCCTTATTTTCACTTTTGGAAAATCACAGAATGCCAGCTTTAAGGCTTTTCTGGATTTAGTGTGATGGAGAGAACAGTTTGTCCGAAATATGGTTCAATGTTTATGGATCTTCAAAGCAGTTAAATTTTAATCTTACAGATAAAAACATGGAAGAAGGCAAAAATAGTTAAGAATGACATTTCTAGTGTACACTGCATATGTTCAGTGTATTTCAGAAGAGAGTTTTGTAATGTTGGGAAACAAATGGCTGTGCATATTAATGGCTTATGTTTGTCTTTTCAACAGGGTCTGTGTTTTAATGGAAGTGCCTTTGTTTTGTATCTCATTGCTGCCATTGTAGATGCATCTTCAGTTACCAAAGATCTGGACAGTCATAATTATAACAGCTGGGCAGCTTCTTCAGTGAGTTCATTTTTTGTTTAAATCTGTTCTACGTCCAATAAAGTCATAGCAAATTGGAAGTGCGGGTTGAAGTCGCAGGTGTTCTGCATTTTGAAAAGCTGCAGAGTGATACAGGTCACACACAAGACCTATAAGTAGCTGCAAATTAGTTCATGATTTTTAGAGGTGACTAGAAATTCCACCAGGAGATGACAGTCACGTCAGAAAAGGCAGTAATGTTTTCAAGTTAACACTGATTTCCTCCTCCCTTTTCCCCATTTACTACCAGCTCTCTGGCTGAAGTCAGAGCCTGCACATTGGAGCAGACAAAAAAGATTGTGTGAGCATCGAGTCACCTCCATGCACTTGGACAACTTCAGAAGCAGTTTAAACCAACTCAGCTGAATTTGCATACTTATAGATAAGATGCATTCACCTTTCTAAGCCATTGTCCACATTGCCCACACAGCCTCTTGGGGAAAGCCCTTGGAATGCCATTGCTGTTTCCATAATGGTCTTCCTGTTATAGCTTCAGCTTTTGATAGTCTTTTCTTTGAGTTACAAGGGCAATGCTTGATAAATCATGCAACATGATGAAATCACTGATTAGTCTGACATTACTATCTTAGTACTTGGATATTAAAATCCAGAACAGTCAAAGTGGATGAAAACTTAAGAATGAACAAAAAGGAGCTTGTCATTGTTTGAGATGGGTGAACACATTCACTAGCAAAAGTAAGGGAGTTGTAAAAGAACCTTTTTCGTGTTGTGGCAACAGGAGTCAAATTCAATTGTATACAGGAATTCCAAATTATTGAGTGTTCATGCTTCTGCAGTTGTCCTGACTGTTCACAAATCCTGTCTGAAGCTTATTTTGTACAGCCATGAACACAGGAGCTCGAACACCTGCTCTGTTTTTGTCCTGGGAATTGGATCATTAAATCCCTGTCACTTCAGTGGAGTTCAGGGTCTTCTCCTCCTGGCAGTCTGTAACTACAGATCTGTTACTCAGCCACTGCAGCTGACAGGAACTTGCTTGCTGCTAGATAAGCTTCCATGCTGATTCAGGTTTTATGCAAAAATGCATGAATGTTCAATGTCTCATGGGAGGCTTGGATTCTCTTCTAATACTTCCTAATAATGTTTATCTAACACAGTGTCTAAATAAACTATTAAACGTGGATTTTTGCTTTCAAAATCCATTAAGGGTTTCATGGAGAGAGGATTTAGCAAATCAACTATCCCCAGTAGTCATTCTGTTAGAAAGATTTTAGATGGAGCTTTTATTTAATAAGAAGCAAAATAATTGGAAAAAGAAGAATGCTACAGTTTTTTATTGTAATAAGATTTTACATCATCATCTACAGTGTTTTGGTGTTACAGATTAAATTAGTATTAGAAAATGCTCACCAAGAGCCCTCTGTTGAAAGGCTTAGATTTACTGCCTGGATGAATGCTCAGCAGTGCCTACCCATGCCATTGATGGCATATAAGCCAGGAACAACTGTAGAATCATAAAATATTTTTAGACTGGAAGGGGCTTCTTGGAGATCATCTGGTCCAAGTCTCTCCACTCCTACAGCAGGATTATCTCGTATCAGGCTACTAGGGCCTTGTCCACTTGAATTTGAGTATTTCCAAATATGGCAATTCCACAATGCTTGTGTGCCTGTTTGATTACTCACACTGTGATATTTTTTCCCCCTCATATCTAATTGAAATTTCCTGTCCTGTAACTTGTGTTTGTTCCTTCTTGTCCTATCATTGCTCACCACTTAGAAAAGTGGTGTTAATCTTTGCAGTGACAGCTTTACTTGATTCAGTTGCTAGCACAAAACAGTCTGGTGTTGTTAAGAACCATGTTGAATATTGTCTGTTTTGAACAACATGCAGTCATTAACAGGAACTTAAAGCACTAGTGCTGAATTGGACTTTATCAGTACCAGTGAAATAAATCTAGTCTGCTATAGAAGGTTTATTCTGTTATCAGTTTCTGACAAAGTAGTAATATGACTGTGGTTGCTGTCACGGAGGAATATCTTTATTCATCAGTAGAGGACCTCTGGAATTGGTTAGCTAATCAGCAGTGCTGTCTGAGAGCAAGTCTGGGCCTGCATTGGATCCAAGCTTTCTCTGTAAGCAAACATGCACTGTGAGCCATGCTGAGGTACAGGCAGGCTGTATCTGGAACACAGCAGCAGGGCAGCAGTGTTAGCTTGAGCTCACATTGTCCCACAGACAATTCCTCAGCCTCTAAAGGTAATGAGTATTTAGATTGGTGGCAGTCCAGTCTGTAAGATCTGTACTGAGGCAGTATAATGAGGAATTTATTAAAAAAGAAGTTGAAATATGTTTTGTCTGCTCAAGCCCCTATTTTTCTTCAGAGTATAACCTTACTTTTGCACAGCATTGACTGTGATGGCCACACAAGCACGAGTGCCATTTTAGCCAGCTTGCTATTTTCCTTTTTCCCAAGTCCCATAACTATTGTTTTTTCCTTAGAAATTACAGTGCTCTCAAACATATTTATTTTCTAATCTATTTTTTCCTCTCTCTCAACAGTTCTTTGCCTTCGTGGTTACCTCCTGCTATGCTGGAAATACGTATTTTAGCTTTATATCCTGGCGATCACGAACTTTGCAGTGAATACTTTGTTAAAGTGAATTCTGTAGTGTAAAGTACCTTGAGAACTTTTGATAAAATCTTGGAAGAGGGGTAAGGTATTTTTGAGCATTTCTCTTAGAACTGACACAATACAAACCGAGGTCAGATGATTATTTATAATAATGCCCTCTTTAGAGACATTTTTAACCTGACTTTGTACTATATAATAAAGTTGCATACTGCTTCTCCTAAAATTAACATTGTATTTTTCTAGACATTGTATAGTTGTTACTACTAGGTCTTTAATAAATTGTTCTCAATGTGCCACGTTTGTAAATGTAACTTTTTAAATGTTACAGATATACTTTTGATACTGAAGGCTACCAAAACTAAGATTGATATTGTATCATTATTATATATGAAAAGTGACATTGTGCGGGGGAAAAACAACTGAAAGTTTAATAAATAAATAAATAAATGATCCAACTGTACGTGTTTTGTAAACTGGGAGTACAGGGTTGCTTTTTTAATTTCTTTTTCAGAGTATAATATATATACTACCAGGAATTCAGATGATCCTGTCAGTGTGCATAACCTAACAGCTTCTCTCATCACGAGGTAGCTTTTGGAACCAGTTACTGTAGGTCTGAAGCTGAAGAAATGTTGTGCCTGGAACACATGATCCTAACAGGTTTCTCAGATCCAACAGGCTCCAAAGCACGAGCCCAGACTGCAATCCCTTAGTGCTCAGTGATACCTGCTGAGGGCATCACCAGTCTCTGGCTAAAGGTAACACTCCTTGTTTCTCAGCAGACTCGAATTGTTGGGGTGTTCTCCTCCTCAGATTAGGCCATTAATCTCTCTTATTAAAATCTGGGCTTCTAAATCCTATTAAATGATATAAAGATTAAATCCACAGAAGAATTGTCAAGACACCAGCGCTACAAGCAGGGAATTTCCTCCCTCCTTTCCTGTCTGCTGGCATCATCTGCAACTTGTTAGTTTAACAAATGAAGTTGGTACTCCTATTTAAATAACTTTGAATCAAGCAGAAGTATAACAGAATTTGACTTTCAAAACAGATACCTTTGAAAATTTCTTTCAAACACAAGTTACCTAAGGATTTTTTTCCAGGAATTACATGGTGAGTGAAATGTTGTGGTTATTTTATGATGTTATTTAACGTTCTACTCATTTAAACCTACTGGTGAGCCTTTTATTCTTGGATTATGAAGATTTGGACTACCTTCTAGTCTTCAAAAGCTTATTTATATTGATAATATATGGTAGTAGACAAACCTTACTGCTTAAAAAACTTTATTTCTCCGTGTAACTAAATGGTGTGTGGTTACTTACATATGTGCCTTGCAGAAGATTTATCAGCAGACAGCTAATTCCCTGCTTGATCACATGATTTTCTTCTTGATTATCTGTCAGTCATGAGATTTCAGCGTAAGGGAAGCCAAGATATTATTTAAAAACCTACACTTGTGTGCATTTGGCCTATACAACATAGGTCTGCTGCTTGCTATATTTATCCAGTTGTCAAAAGGAAGAATGGCTACCAACTCTACATTTTATCTACACAAATAAAATGTGTCATTAAAATCCCATATGCTCCTTTCCATTGCTGGTGAAAAAAAAAAAGAATCAAAGGCATTGAAATGATCCAAGTGCCATCTGACAAAGCGTGACTAGAAATACAGCCAGAATTAAAATTTCATCAGTGATTTCTCATCAGTAAAAAAGTGTCAGTAGTAATAGAAATTATTTCTTAATTCATATTTGATGTATCTATTTCAACTTCAAAGAATGTGACTATGTTTGCAAAACATTTCAAGATTTTGTAGTAACTGCAATGGTCTGGTCTAAACTCATAACCCAGACCTCATTTGTGAACAGAGGTAGTAGGAGGGAGTAGAGCTAAGAGGAAGTTCTGTTTCATCCAGTTTACCTAAAACTGTCATGGCAACTGTGTGTTACATGTCAGACTAAGCCCTTTAATGTAAGATAAAACCAGATAAGGAGTGATTCTGGCAAAATATCTAAGCTCTCTGAATCTTCCGTGCTGATCCTCAAGAGAAGATCTGCAGAATGACTTCCAAAGACAAATCTGTGAGTTGAATCCTTAATTCTGAATTTAACTTTGCTTTGTACTTGGCGTTGCCTTTTTCCCCCCTTCACAAACCATAACTTACCTGCCATGCTTGTTCCTTTCAGAAAGATAATTGTTTTACTTCCCATGCTCTTTCTTATCTCTCTCATTTCTCATCTGTTGCCCAGATACCAACTGTCTTGTTTTTCAAATATGTGAGTATCTAGTTAAAATTGGAGGAATCCGCGCACACTGAGCATTCCTTTTGGAATTTACTCCTCCAATTTCAGGCCTGAAGAAAGGCATAAGTACCCAAAAAGTTATCTCCCAGTTCACTAGTCTTAAATATTAATTTACAAACTATGAGTTGATGCATTTGAATATTCTAAGATTGATAAAGAAGATAAGCTAACTGTGTTTATCATATAACAATTAAAACAAAGTTTATATCTGCAGCAGGTTAGTGCTGGTAAGATTGAAAGAAGCCTTAAAAGAACAACTGGTAAGTGATGAAGTCGTTAGTGAAATTCTTAATGCAGACATTTAGAAGAATAAACAAACTGCTAATATTGTAATTGTAAAATGAAGGTATTTGACTTATAAATAACTTGTTTCAGACAAACAGTCTCTGAAAAATCTAAGTCACCTACATAAGGGTACTCGATGTCAACTTATGGCCGTTAATTTTCATTTATTAAGGAGTTGTCAGTACTTTTTTCATCATCATACACAATGCACTTAATAAAACAAAGTGAATAGCATGAGAACTGTTAATAAAACTTCAAATGCAGTAGAGTTAGATTGATTTTGTCCCAGTGCTTCACAGAAGATGCCTGTATTGCTGGGTAGAAAATACATCTGTCATTCTACTTGTATTAATTTAAAGTTATTTCTGTTTCACTGGCCTGAACTCAGATCAGCAGGACTCCAGTCACGCACACACTTTCAAAAGAAATAAAGAACTAAAGAAGCTGAACCAGCAGGTAAAACCCTCGTATTTCTACATAGGAAGTGAAGAAGTTACTAGAACCCTGCTCCACAGGGCTTACAGAAACCTATAGCCATGCATGCTTCCGAATGGGAACTGTAAGGAGAAGAGAAAAAAAGAAGCAACTGCTTGTAAGTAGAACAATTTTTTTTTTTCTCAGCAGCTAGCATTTTACTCTTGTGGCAGCAGTCAGTGTTGTAGCTTTGATATCTAATGACATGAGATAAAATGTAGTGGGACCAGTAATACCTTTTACCACAACTACAGGCCAGGGCTGGCTTGGTAGAAGTCCAGAGCTACGTACTGCTTAATCTAGTAAAGACCATTGCCCACATTGGCAAACCCATTTTGCTCAAGTAAATTGCTTACACTGGGGCCTTATGTGTGTTGGGGGTCATCTGGGCTTACGTGTCTTCCCTCTTAGGACAATATTAGTTGCTGAAGGAACTTACTGAATACCAAATATGAACAGAGTCTGCATCGTAACTGCAGAATGAAGCAGCAGAAGATGGAGTTACTACTCCAGTGAGTACAAAAGTGGCATATGCCCAGCTCAGAGGCCCGCTATTACCTCACTTGGTCAGAAAGCAGAACAAGTTATTTTTAAACTTGAGGAAATATACAGCTTCCTTTGCTGCATTTCGTTAGAATCGCTGTAAGATTTAATTCAAACACTGGGCCTGAAACATCTGGGCAGTCATGACAGTTTTACCTGTTGCTGCCCATTTAATGCAAATGGTGTTTATCTTTTATGAGATGGAGAATCAGAGGATTGGGAGGTGGCGGTGGCAAGAATGAGTGCCGTGTGGGAAGACTCTCTTTGTAGCTGCACCTCCATAGCCAAGCACCGCAGTCGGTCCCCTCCCAGCGCGCCGCCGACAAACTTGGACGCGCTGCGGGGTTTGTCACCGTCCCCGCCGAGCTGCTCCCCGCCGCGGCTGCCGGCTCCTGCGGAGCTCGCTCCCGGCAGGCGTCCCGCTCCCTGCTGGCACAGCCTCCCTCCGGCCTCTTTCCACGTAACCCAGCGGCGCGGGGAGCGTCCCTGCGCGCCTCCCGCCCCCGGCTGTGCCGGACCCCGCTGCCCGCCTGGGCGCGGCCGCGTCCACCCCGCGGCAGGGAAACCCCCGCGGCTCCCCTCGGCCGCCCCCGCCCCGCGGCCGCCGGGGCCGGGCGGGAGCCTGGGCGGGCGGGGAAGCGCCCCGCCCCGTCCCGTCCCATTCCGTCCCGTTCCCGGTGCCGGGCCGTGCAGCGGCGAGGGCAGCGCGGTCGCAGCCATGTCGCACGGGGCGCGAGTGATCCGCACCGGGGTGAGCAGCGGGGGACCCGCCGCCCCGCCGCCCGTCACCGTCGCCTCCTCCTCGGCGAGCTCGGACGCGGAGCTCATGGACGGCGGCTATTTCCGCTCCTGCGCCGGCATGCTGAAGGTGGCCCAGATGGTAAGGGGCGAGCGGGGCGGGGGACGCTGCCGGGGCTCCTGCCGGGGCCCTCAGAGCCCGCGGGCACCGCGCTCATCCCATCCCTGCCTCACGGTTCTTGTGGCGGCGCGCCCGGGGAGCGCCGTCGGGCAGCGCTGAGGGCGCGTTTGGCCCCTCGGCACTCGCAGCTCCCTGCAGCACGAAAAGCCCGCGTTTCTCTGGCAGGGCGAAGTTGCCGTCGGTCGGAAGCTGCCTTTGCCTCTTCCTAATGCAGCAATGAGCGCTTCTGACCAGACGGACGGGTACGAGCCCAAAGGAGCGGTGTTAACTTTTTGCCATTAGCACCGTGATGCGGTGGCACTTCGGGCTGCGGTGTAAACCTCATTCCGTAGTGTGGGTGAGTTTTTAGGAGACAGCGGGGCCAAGTGCCCGTGCCCACAGCGATCTGGTACAGGTGGGCACCACAGCTGAGGCTGCAGCTCCAGCTGGCTCCGTGCCCTGTCTGTCAGGGTCCTCCGGCAGTGACCCAGTGACACAGGGAGGGATGTGGGAGATGTATGGCTGAAATTCAAAAGCAGTCGATGGTGGAACGCTGCCAGAATTTGAGCTGATGCCTTAAGTCAGTGCGTGAAACTCAGCTCCATGCAGATGTGGAGAAGATTAACAGATGGATAAGCTCTTTCTCATTTTTATGGCCCATAATTATCGGTGGGGTGATTTGTCAGCTTAATTACTGTAGTGGCAGTGATAATGCTCAGGAAAGAGCATGAAAGACATCAAGTACCGATACCTCCGTACGTTTTCATCCTGCAAAAGCTTGTGCCTTGTGCAAAAGCGTTTTATCCTGGAGCTGTTATTTTCATCATTTGTAAGCTCCCAATGCCCTCTTTCCCCCTGCCTGTGTTTGTCCAGTCACTTCTTTAAAGTTGTGTAGGTTATTAGCACCCAGATTTCTAAACTGACATTCGAAGTTAGGATTCATTATGTTCTAAATTACTGAGTAATATCAAATCCTCAAGTTTCTCTTTAAAAGCCGCCCAGTTTCTTCCAGTTCTTTATCGTCTGTCAGCTCCACTTAGAAATGACTCTTAGCAGCAAGAGACGAAGTTGACCATGACTGGTCGTGGCTGCCTCCACCTGCTGAGCATCTGCCCTGCGTGGGACCTCGGAGCTGTCCCTCGCTATGAATTCTGTCCAGCAGGAACACAAAGAGTTGTCTGCTGCCTCCTTCTGGCTTGAGTTGTTCCCAAACCATTGAGTGGATCTGGGGGATCTTTTCAGGAGGAAAGTGAGCATGTGTCTACATTGGAACTGAACATGTAGCCCTAAAACAGTAGACTTGTGCTCTGCTGATGAGCCAGAAGTCTATTTCCTTTCACCACTGTGGAAAGAACAGTTCCTTTTATGGACTAGAAATAACTAATCCTCTGTGCCCTCCATCCTGCTGTGGTGTCTCTGCAGCTCTGGGGTGTGGCTCCTAAAGCCACCACAGCCTGGTTATTTGTGCTGTAATGTCAGTTTCTGGTGCATGTATTAAGTGCGTGCATTCTTTACATGCTTTACATATTTTCATGTGCTGGATGTAAATCTATCTAATTTCATGTAATGCTTCACATACTTTGCATAAAGTAATATTTTATCCATGCCGTTCAATCTAAAATTCATCCAAATTTAAGCAAGTGGCTTTCTGTGGTGACTTTAACAGAAATTAAAATAATCTAAATTGTTTTTCCTTTGCATGCTTTCAGCTCCACTTTCTTATATTTTTCAGCCTTTCATCTTGCCTGCAAACATAAGTAGGAGTTACCTCAGGAATTCAAGGAACTTTGGGCAAATGAACTCCTTGCAATATCACATGTCACAATAGCATCTTCTCAAATAATTCCATAAAAAGACCAAATGTTTGTGCTGTAGCATGTAGAAATAACCATGACACATTAGTTCTAGATTTACTCCTGCACCAAATAAATTAGGGAGAGCTAAATACTTTTACAATTCACTTTTATCTCTTCTCTTATACCCACAGGTCCATTTGTATGAGCATTCAGTTCTCCTAGTAAAAAATGTTGTCAGTAATGTTTTTTGGTAAAGTTTTCTTTATGCTATATCTGTAAACATTCCTGCCCTAGTGATTGTGTGGCTGGTGGCTGTAGTCTTACTGAGGAGAACCCTTATTCTGGCAAAGGGCAAACATTGGGTTAGATATAACACTAAATTGTGTAGTGAACCTCTGAGTGGTTGTGGTTATGAAGAGGAAATGTTACAAGTCACGTTCTTTCTTCCTCAGTCCCCTTTACCAAGAAGTAGAGGATGTGATAGAGAGCAGAGATCAATTTCATCATTTACTGTCATGTTAAGGGTTGTTTACTTGTGCTTGCAGGCTAAAAAACCACAACGGTTTTATGTGTATGTGAGTGACATAATTCTAACAGATGACAGCAACATGCTATGGAAATCATAGGATAGAAATAGCAGATAATGTTACAGCTGTTCTGCTGTAAGACAGGACTAAAAGTGAGGAATATTGAAGAGGTTGTGCAGCCTGAATTGTTGCTAAGTTTTGGATGTTGCCAGTGCTTCCTCTTGAAGTTCTGGGTGCTGTGGTGTCTAGCATAGAATGAAGTTAAGAAGAAAAAAGTGTTTATTGCCTCTAAGCCCACACAAATTCTTTTACTTTTTTTTGTAAGAGAATTTCTTTAACCTTGAAGAATGGTTATAGCTTATGCATTGACTTCATGGCCTAGGGAATAGTCTATAAACATGTTGAAAATAAAATGGAAGAGAAAACATAGTTGTGCAGACTTGTGTATTTTGTGTGGCAGTAAGACAATTCGAAAGCTGCTTTTCCATGTGTGACTATTACTAACCTTAGTTGAGGCTCTTTCCAAAATCCAGACTGAGCTGACACTCTGATTTTAACAGGAAATTACAAAGTATTTCAATGTCTAACTTGCTCCAGCTTGTTTAACTTGATGTTGTTAATACAGCTTTTGCTTTTTATTTCCTTTCCTTCTCTTTTTTTAGCATTTGCTGTTTTGCCAAGATCTCTTAGGGATACGTGCAGGATCCCACTGTGGCCACCTTGGTTCTGTAGCAACAGTGTACTAAGCAAGTGTGTGAGTGGGTGTGTATCAGTGTGCACAGTACACTTACACCAGAGAAACTGACTTGAATGACTTGAATTTTAGCCAGCTTCCCAAATTTGACACAGGTGGCACTCCTCAGAATTCTGCATGAGCTGTGCTGGTTTGGTTGAGGCACATTTGCTTTGTGTCCGTGCTACTGCTGGCTAGTTTTTGCTTGCTGCCTTTGTAGAAGTCTCTGCTGCTTAGCTTGGCAAGTTCTCAGTATATGGGTTCTTGGGAGTTTTTTGAGGCATCCTGTGCCATTAGTGTCAGTGGTATGAAAGTGTGTTTGTATTGTCACCAGGGTGGCTCAAATGCCAGCACTGATAGATGGAAACAAGTCTGGTTCCGCTGAGTTTATCCTGGAGCCCTCATGTGCTTTTTATATTTTCACAGCTGAAGTCTGGAGGATGCCACTGAGGCTGTGTTGGACAAGGTCCTGCTTTCAGCACAGGCCGTGTTAGACAGGGGAGCCTGTGTAGGTGTCCCCCTCTCTTGGGTACTTGGTGGGAGTGGTTGTGTCACCTGGCCAAAGCGCCTGGCGCAGAGCTTTGCAGGAATGTGACCGTGCAGACTGAAGGGAGAGCAGAGGAGCTGAGAGCTCACATGCAGGAGAGCCATGGAGGCACAGCACATGCCTGTGTAAGTCTTCCAGGCTTCTCAAACTGTTCTCAGATCCCCCCTTTTTCCTGAGAGGTGCAGAGTGACCCGTGGCCTTCTTTGCTTCTCTTTCACCTCCCCCAGGTAGGGCCAAGCTAACTTTGGTCACAGTTCAGACTGAAGGCCATTGTTCCCACAGTGACACCACTGTTACTGTTACAGCTCTGTCAGAATAAGCACAGCCTCAGACACAGGGTGCTGTAAGCTAAAACCAGTGCTGATTCTGTCAGCTCAATATGAGCCATCAGTTTCACAGGACAGAAAACAAAAAAATCAAAATTACCTTCTCAAGGCTGAAGAAAAGATTTACAAGTAATTGTAATGTAAAAAAAGGATAAACTCAATAAAAGTTGACTTAGCAATGTCATTTTAACTTGTTAAAAATGCTAAAGCAATAGTTAAAGCTTTTCTGCAGAGTATCTATTTAATTTCCAAAGTATGCCTTGACAAAAGCAATGACATACTTGACAAGTGAATGGCCAAGAAGACAGTCTGTAATTCTGAGCAACTTTGAAGTGTGCTGAAAGCTCTCTGGGTTATTTGTGTACTAACATATAGTTTAATAATAGTATTCAAGAGAATTTCCATTCATCTGACACTGAAGGCTAGAGAATACTGCTAGTTAGGTTGCTGTAGCCAAGTTCCATTTCTAAATGTGCTGTGTAATATCAGACAAATTTACAGGGGAGCTACATTCAGAAGAAGTTAAAATACGAAAAGAAAGCAAAATCTTTTAGTGCAAGAAAACAATTCCTAATCAAAATCATTGATGCAAGAAAAAGAAATTCACATAATCAAGTGCTGCTTGCAATTATTTGAGAGCTACTCAGTCTTGTAACTTGATCTTGAGACTGAAAGTTCTTTCTGTCCATGGAGGTGATTGAAACAAAACGTAATTCTGTGCAGCAGTGTGTCATTGACATGGTTTTGCCTTTATGGTTATAAAGCTGCTCAGGCAGAAGAGAGGCTTTCTGGTGATATGCAAAGGTGCTGAAATAGTAAGCCTGTCTGTGAGTCCTCTATAGACTGTGCTTTTTTGGGGATTGAGGAAAATCACCCCAAAAATGTGCAAGATAAACCAATGGCTAAGCAATGAGGCACATTTTCTGAGGCCAAGGCCAGAGCTGTTGTAGCTGTTCATTATTTTTGTTGTTCTGCTGGAAACTACAGTAGAAGTACCTTGCTGGGCATGCTGAACAAAGAGAAAGAAAAAAATTATCTGAGTCTTAGATGGCTCCAAAATAAGCTGGAGCACTCAAGTAAGGAATGTTCAGGCTTAGTAATTAAGCCCAGTAGGACTGGGAGGTCCTGTTATTTCCCCTCTGAGAACACCAAAGCCTCAGCCAGTGGTGTTTTCTTCACGCTGCTGCTCTGGGTGGCCATTTTTTCTGTCCTCTTACTCTCTTTGCGTAAGAGCTGGAAGCAAACAGTGTTCTCTGCATGTGAACCAAGGCCTGCTCGCTGGCAGGCTGACACACTTTCATTTGATGAGGTGAAGTTTCACAAGCAGCACCATTTTAAGGAATTTTTCTCTTCTGTCTCGTCTCCATGCAGCTGTTCTCAGTTGCAGTGGTGCAGATGTCCGCCGGGTTACACAGTACCAGGGAACTAATGGAGCTTTACTTCATCTCTCTGGTTTTCTTTTTCCGTAAGTGTTTTTAGGGAACAGTGCAGCCATAGAGGCTACTGTGAGCAAGAACAAGTGTCTGGCATGGAAGGGCAGGAAATATATAAGCTTGAAGTGGTTCCATGTGTTTCAAACCACAAGCTTAGACTCTAGTCCTTTCGCTTTTGCTCTTGGGCAGGGGAAGGCTTTGTACCATCTGTTTTAATTTCTAACTACTTCTTTCAGAAAAAAAAAGAAACTTCTAATTTTTCTGATGTCGAAACTGCTCTAGAAGCCTAAGAAATCAACTCCAGTGAGCTTTATAAAAAGGCAGTTATTATTAAACACTAAGATGGATATCTCTGCACTGAATGTGTCAGAGAAAGTTTCATTTGTTACTTATTGAAAGAGGTTTTCTGAAAGCTCAAAGTTGGAGCCATCTTTCATCGCTTATTTGGTGAATCCATTAGGATTTGTTGCAATATGTTCATTAGCAATCTGTGCATATAGAAGTGACTCTTTCTGTTGAGATGATTTAACAGAGGTCAACAAATACATTTTCTGAAATAACCAAAAAAAAAAAAAGGGGAAATGAAGCATAGAAATTTACCACATCACCTGAGATGCGTTTAGTATGCCTGAAAGAGCAGAGTGAAGTATTGGCAGTGGCTTCCTGGCACATTTGTTGTATGGGAAGTTAAATTTTAAGGTGCTCTTATAAAATCTTAATCAGGTCACAATGTGTCTATAGATAGTAAGACGTGGTGAAAAACATGGATTCTTACGGCTCTGCAACTTCCCTTTAGGATGTGCAAGAGCAGTGTGTTTGTTCTCTGTCCTCACTTGGTTTGGAGATGGTGTCCCTCTGAACATCCTCCTGTCCTGCCACAGAGTGACAGAAACCAGTGGATTCCTTGTTTAGAACTTCAGTCTCTGCTCAGAGCCTACACATGACAAAGAGCATCTTGCCGAGCATCCTTCACTGGGTTCCAGGACTGTAGGGGCTGCAACAATTTGTTGTGCCTCACTGTGATCCAGTAGAAACTGTCAGTGAGAGAAGCACACCTGACCCTGGGGCTCTGGTACCTGCTCTGCATTTCTGGGGTATTGTCTGTCCCCAAAGCCAGACAGGGTTTCCTTCTATGAGTAAGTGTTTCCTCTGCTCCCTTCCCTGGGGAGTCCCTGTGAGGTATTCACTCAGTCCTGCGGCTGAGCTGTCCCCTTTGTGCTATTGTCACGTCATGTGTGCTGTGGCCTTGTCCTCCTATTTTGTGGTGATATGTAAAGCATACAGCAGCCAGAAATTGCTGTCTTCTGTACACGGAGTTCAGACTCTGAAATTGCTGTTTTTCCCTTCACCCACCTGTGAGCTTCCTCTCCTTTGCGTAACTGAGATTCTTAAAGGGGTCATTGTGGCTGAAACAACTCCCTGCCCTGTGATGATGGTCATTTGATGAATGTAATGGCAAGGACAGATGTGCCTGGCTGGTCAAGGCTAGGTGTCTGCCGCTTTCAAAGCCAAAACAAACTTGGCTGCCGTTCCTGCAACAATAGCAGCAGCTGCAACGCTTAGGGCTTCCTCTTCTGCTCACAGCTTCCCTTAAGGAAAATGGAAGCGTGGTGATGTCAAAAATTGAGAAGCTGCTTCAGGGAAAATTTTCTTATAATATTTTTGGCAGTATGTTCTGATGTTTCTTTTTTTTAGGAGTACCACTAATGAGTTCAAGACACAAGTGCTGACAGCTGGGCATGAAGCGTGCTGTTAACGTGAGATGACCATCAGCAGCTGCAGAACTGCAGACTGACTTGGTCTTTTTTCCTCCAGTCTGTAATCATGCTCTGCAAGAGCTTTTTTCTTTGTTTGGGAAAAGCACAGTCCCCACTTGCTGCTTCTCACCTGCTGGCTTGTTGAGCCTTTTGGCAATTGCTTGAGTATCCAATGTCCTACTAGACACAGGAGTGCTGTCCCAGCCTGTTGGAGAGGCCTGTCAGTCTCCAGGTGTTCACAGAAAGCCAACAGCTGAACTGTGTCACTGGGTCATCTCTTCTCATTTTTTCCCCTCTCTCTCATTGCCGTTCACTTCTCTGGCACCTTGCTAAGCATCAAGTGTTCACACTTAGAAAAGGTTATTCTCGGGTGTGCTCACCCTGATCCAGAAACCAGGCTGTGATGATGCCAGTTCATCTGGGCATTGTCATGATGTTTTCAGGAACTCTCACCTCTGTTTTCCTCACAAAAATTGTGATGTGCCAGCACAGTTAACAATGTGGACTTGTAAATGAGTCTTCCTCTTATTCAAGGAGACCTTGCTCCAGGCTCCCTTTCCGTGGCTTAGCAAAGCCCTTGCTGGAGATGATAGATAAAAACTTTTTAACTGCTGTGTGTGCGACTGCCAGATGTCAGCGTGGTGATCTCTGAGGCAGGGAGAGATATGGCAGGTGTCAACTGAAGATCTGATTCAGTCAAGCACTAAATCCCTCAGACTGTGAGAAGGGGCTGTGTTGTGAGCAGCATCTGTAAGGGTGAGTGACGAGCAGATTGCTCGCTGAGGGTTGGCATGAGCCATCACTGAGCGGTTCACATGGAATCCCTTGACCTCAGCAGCAACATCCAGAAAGATGAGATTGCTTTTTATCAATTCACGCATCTAATTTGGTAGCTTAACTAGAATGATCGTTGCCCCGAGGTACTGGTTTTTGTGTTGTATGTTCCTGTCTCAGTTTTAACTGGCCCTGCTGCTGCTAGATATGTATTGGATATCCAGAACATGATGGAAACTTTGCTGCCTGTAAATACACACAATGTACCCTGGGCTTCTAGCAGGCAGCCAGTCTGAACCAGGCTTGGCTGGCCAGCCAGCATGGGCTCCTTCTCTGTAGGTGGTATTGCCATGCATGGTTGGTGCATCCACTTTTAGACAGCCATGAAATTAGTCTGCGAGGTCTCTATAGCTCACAGGTGTGGATTAAGCTCTCTCTATATTGTATATCACTGGCAATATGGGATTTCACTGGCTTTTTAGTGGGCAAGCAATACAAACAAGCCAAACAATATATCTGAGAATGGTCCCAGAGGTGCCTGGTTCCTGCAAGCAGTTTATCTTCCCAGACAACTAGAAGGAAGTATGGCAGGTGAGGTGGGCAGTCTCCTGCAGTTGTTCTCCATTTACACAAACCTACTCACACTGTGGACTGCCTTCTCCTGTCATTCTGTCTGACTTCCAGGTTTACCAGATGGAGAGAACAGTTGACGTGGCTCTCCAGGAGGATCTAGATGTTGGAAGTGCTTGACTTGAAGAAGAGAGAAGTATCAATCACAGCTTGCTGTTCAATTTTTGAATCTGGAGTGATTTGATTGTATTAATTCCCCTCATTTTTGGTTGCTACTCCAGTTTCTCCTAGGGGAGTCTGGAGATTCAAGTCTCTTACGATGTTTTTTACTTTGTGTAGTCTTTTGAGATATGATTTAGAGATTCTCCCTACTATGCAAGATAGATTATTTTCTACAGTGGGGTGAACTACAGCAGGAGCCACGTGCATATATGTTTTTTTTGCAGCAATAAGGTAGTATTCTTCTGAATGGGCTTGCTTGTGTGTGACTCAGATTCCCAACAAGCACCACAGCTGGGGGGAGGGCAGAGCACATAGGTTGAGTGATTGTATCTTTGCATCTATGGAAAAATAACACAGTTATGCAGACGATGTGTCTCTGCTCTCACCTGAAAGAGCAGGCTCATCCATAATTTCGGGATTATTACTTGGTGGGAGAGACCACTGGAGTGGATGGCCAGCTGGCTATGACATGGGGACTGTTGCCTGCACAGAGAATTAATTCCTTATTTACTAAATGAAAAAGCCACAAAATACAGGGTTCTCCTGGCTTTGCCCACAGTAATATTTTCAGTTTTTGGCAGGTGGCACCTCTTTAAAAGTTAGAGGGAAGGCAGCCGTGTTTCCCAGAGCTGGAACCTTGTGAGGCCATTTGCTGTTTTAAAAATTCTGTTCCTATCCTTTGCAGACATGCTAGCAGTCAGCTGTGCCACTTTTTTGCAGTGGATTTTATGTGTTTGGGGAATTGTTTGTTAACTTGTATTATGCCACTTGTGCAATGTTACTCAGTTGCTGCAATACTTTGAGGCTCGTGTGTGCAGCTTTTACGTAGATTGAAAAAACTTTTTGGTAGTGCTTTCACTTTTTGGAATGCTTTACATTTAAGTTGATTTTTAAACAAATTGGAGAGGAGAAGAAATAAAACTATGAGGTTGTTGCGGGTAACAAGCTTTTCTTTTTTTCACTAATTGACTGCCTGATGAGAATGTAGCATATTGTTTGCCATGTAACGATGAAGTCCTCAGCTTTCAGTAAATAACATGCAGGATTGTATGGTGCCTTTCAGTGTGTGCAGGCAGCTGTGGGATTGAGGCAGGGAGCTAGTTCAGCTGGCAGGGGTGGGGTTGAAGTCCTGCACACACTGTGATCCGTGGCAGGCAGGACTTAATTGCAGCTAGTCATTACAAAGAATTGCCTTTTTAATCATCCTGGCTAACAGCCTGCAACAAGAGCTCTTTAATAATGTCCTTCATGTGCTGGTTCTGGGATTACCCCACACCTTCTTCTACCACTGAGGCCTGGGCCTCAGCAGATAGATAACTTCTTATTAATAGATATAGAATGCCACTTGCTTGTACTTAGGATTGTCCTCTTATCTGTGTTGTAGAGGGTCTGAATAAGATTCTTTTGCCTTTTCTCACCCTCCCACCATTTTTATCTTCAATAAATAGCCTGTGGATGGTGGTGCACAAGAGAAGTGACTTATCAGAGGCCAGGCAGCCTCCTTATTTTAGCAAAGCAGCCAGACAAGAAGGAAATCTGCCCAGACACAGGGGCTGAGAGATGATTGTGCAACCAAAGACTGACTGCTTCACAGAACCATGCACTTGCAGGCAGCTGATTTCATCTGTCATTAATGAAGTTTCAAATGGACTGTGCCTTTTATCTTCTTTTTCTGGTAGGAGTTTACAGCTCACATTTCCAACACTGCCCTGGAAGAAGGAAATCTCGATTACAGCAACAGTCAACATTGCTGTTTAAATTAGCTGAACCAGTCTTGCATGAGCTGCAGTTGTAATCTTGGTCTATGCTTAACTCATCTTTCTGATTTGGGAAGCTGTTGAAAAATTATTTTCCTCCATCCAGAAATATGTACTTAATAATATGTGGGTGTTGCTTCACTGTGTTGAGGTGTAACATTTGGAAATGTACAGCTGTAGTCAGTGACATTACTCCAGGGCACAGTTATCCGGATTGGCTCTCCTAGGGATGGAAAATTCCATTTACTATCTTGGCTGATGTTACAAGCTGGAAACTTTGACTTTTTTTCGTTCAAATACAAAAAGCATTTAGCTCTTATTATTTTTTTTTTTTTTTTAAAAAGGCTGTGATGAAACTGCATGAGAGTCAGTGCTGTCCCTTGCCCCAAATTTGCAGACACAGTTTCTGTACAATTGCTTGCATTAAAACCTGGGTAAGTTTTAAGATAGTGGAAATCAAACAGGTTTTATCGATTTTATGAATAGTTCTCAGGATCCTCCTCTTTTCAGACTCAGGAGGAGTGACATTAAAACAGTACAAAGGTTCATCAGTTTTCCAGCAAATACAATGGATGAAAAGGAAAAGCACTTTCAGGTATTACCAACAGGAACCTGGTGAGCCACAGCTGCTGCCCACAGTGTTTGTGCAGGTGTAGCACTATGCTAAATCCTGTCCCCTGACATTTTTCCCCTAAATGGTGCTGATTTTTGATTAGCTAATTTCAATACATGCCCTGACGCAAGAGATTGGACAAGATTGTTAGGAAACATAAAAAGAGGGAATTAGGGTGCATTGTCATGTATAGAGGGAAATCTGGATGGGGAAGAATGAGGGATACAAAAGGAGAAAAGATATGGAGTGCAATATGGAGGGAAAGAAGAGGAAAAGGATATAAGGAGCAGGAAAGGAAACACTGGAGGCAAAAAGCTGTCTTTTCTTATGGGAGGATATAGTAGAGGGGAAAAGTAAAGGAAAAAATACTCTGAGAAACACAAGGATGCAGCTGTACCTTGCATGGCACAGTAACTAAATAAAAAGATAACACAGAGCTAGGTGGATTATACATGAGGATGTGCAAGTCCCAGTATTATGGTAAAATTTTGAGATAAGAATTATCTCAAAATTATAATTATTATAAGAATTATGTTTCTCTGTGACTGGGCACCTTGAGGCAATTTTGTTTCTTATTAATGTTATCTTTCCTCCTGCAGTTGGGTTGGCATTTCACATCTTATTGCTATATAGAGAAAGAAAATTATTATCCAGAGCTTAAAGTTACATGGTAAGATAGCAGCTTCAGCCTGGCAATTCAGTACATCATCTTGGGATTTGTAAAAGCCATAGTCTGGGCCTTTCTGCAATGAAGGGTTTTAGTATTGTTCTGTGTCCCTCCACAGCAGCTAGAAATCCAGATAAGGGGTGGGCCACATGCAGTGGGTCAACCCCAGTCAGCAGCCAAACACCCAGCCAGCCTCTCACTCACTGCTCACCCTGCAGGATGGGGAGAAAACAGAAGGAAGGCAAAAAGACCCAAGGATCGAGATAACAACAGTTTTATAAGGAAAGCAAAAGCTGCTCACACAAGCAAAGTTGTAAATTCTTCCACTGCTCTGTTCAAGGGCAGGCTGGGTGGGTGGTCCAGATGAAGGTGCCTCTGTCCATGGCAGGAGGTTGGGAATAGATGGTCCTTAAGGTCCCTTCCAGCCCAAAACATCCTGTGAGTCTGAAAGCAATGGTCTCTTGGGAAGAGAAATGTTATAACTTCAAATATTCCCCCGAAACCTCCTTGTTTTGAGCTTTTACCCCTGTACACACCATATGAACTGGGAAATCCTATTGCTCAGCTGGAGCCAGCTTCTCTGCCAATGCCTTGCCTACTTGAGCCTGCCTTGGGATGAGGGGAAGGAGGAGAGAGGTGGAAAGCTTTGCTGCTGTGTGAGCCCAGCTCAGCAGCAGAGGAGACACTGCCAGGTTATCCACACGATTTAACCAGGGAAGGCCCAGCTCCCGTGAGCTGCTGTGAGGGCAGCTTGTGCCACACCCACACCACAACATCACCACTGTGCAGGGGCTCACACAGCCACGCTGGGAAAGGATAACCTGTGCTCCACAGCCACTGGCAGAGTGACTGTGAAAGAACTGCTGCACAGGGGGGACTGAAAATGTGCAGTATGGAACAGACAGAGATGGTCAAGAGGATGAGTAGTAAAGTAGTCCTTGCATTAAAGATTAGAAAACAGTTTATTTACAATGTCTTGTACATGGTGTGCTTTTTGAATCACTGCTCACAGTCAGTTGTAAGTAAACAAATCACAGACAGGAAATAAGTACCAATTTCCATTTTATAGTGAGCCAGGACTCTCATTTTTGTTTATCTTGTTTGCTGAGGTAGCAACTCTAAACAGCTCTCAGAAAGTGAACCTTTTCCTCCTTTTGCTTGTTGTGTGGCTTCCTCCTTGGACGATTTTCACACCTGCTTGTCCGTTACATTTGTGATCTGTTGAGCATTCACTTGGACTTTTTGGACAGGGGAGCAGGGAGGAAAAGAATATTGGTATTTTGGTATGGTTTTGGGGGGAGGCGTGCCTTTTCCTTTTTAGTTTCTTTGTTTGTTGGGGTATTTTTAGTGAGTATGTATTTTCATTGACTCTGTAAAGGAGAACAGTCATCTTGCACTAGACATTTATAGGTAGCCCTCAAAATTTTTGCCTTTATTTTACATGCTTGAAGTGTTTTGAAGGTGCAAAACTTTAGCACAATGCCTGTGAAATCTTTATTAGTCCTCATTTGGTGACTGGAGGAGCTGAAGTGGTGTAATACATGATTTACTGAAGTTCAGACAGAAATAGGGTTACAAAACTGGGATCAGGATTCAAGAGTCAGTGACTTAAAATTCTTCCCTTGTTGTGTCAGTGTTTGCCTGTGGAAATGGGCCTCTCATCCTCAGAACATTAGGCTTTCCTTTAAGAGTATGTTCTTGTCTGTATTGGAGACCATGCAGGATTTATGTTTGAACAGGTAGCTGTATCTGTGGGAAATTTAGTTCTCTCCAAATGTTACAGAAGAATTAGGTATTGGCAATAAAGCCAGAGCTTTATTTATGACATCCATTATAGCAGGACAGTAGAAAAAGATCCTACAAAGCACTTGCACAGATTGATTCCTGGGTTATAAAATTGTTCTGTGGTCAGATAAAGTACAATCTTCTACCACATGAGCAGAAAATGCTTTGTGGTGCCAGCTGGCTTGTAGGTACATGCAGAGCAAAACAAATCCTTTCCTTTGTTACCCTCAGGGCACCAGTGAAGAAAACTGTGTAATCTGTGGACTGGTGGGGATGCACCCCTGCCTGCCCCTTCCTTGGGGCAGGTGATTCTCTATTAAGTCTTTGAACTCACCTGGGCTTTTCCATCTGTGCTGGTGCACCCCAGCACCGTGTGTGAGCACAGGAGAGCCCAGCCCATTAGTCCTGAGGGGCAGGCAGCTCTTGGGCAGTTTTACTGGTGGCCCCTGTTACCAGTGACAGGACTGGAAGCCAGCAGAGAGGCTGAGGGTTGTGTGGCTGCCTTGCTCTGGGTCTCAGCACCGTGCCCAGCCCTCTCCCATGTGGACAGGGTGTTTGGAGCCAAGCTTTCTCTGTAACCTCATTGCATTTGCAGGACTACAGCCACCCAAGAGTGAGCACGGGGAGTTAGAGGTGGAATTGGAACCATCTGAAATCAGGAGTGCAACAGCCTCTGGGCCTAATGCCATGGGGCTTTCCTCCAGTGTGCATTTGCCTTAGGAGTAATTGGAAGTTGAATCTTCCTCCTATATATAATTGCTTCTTAATACAAAGGCATGATTCCTCTCCTTCCATTAGGAAGGTGTTGAATTTTCCTGCAGTGGAAGATGCATTTCCTGGAAGCCCTGATACACATTTTCTTGTTTTTTATTGAGTGTAATAACTACCAGTGGACTCCTGATGCTCGTTTTTGGTCAGGGACAAGAAGAAAGAAGGAGAAAATCAGCTGATTTTTAAAAAGAAACTACATTTCCAGGGAACACTTCCAGAAGCATTTTATAGCACAGGGGGGAGATATATCCCTCTTGTCCAGTCTTCCCCTGTCTTCTCTAGCCTGAGAGATACAAAAGGAAAGTGTGCCATTCTGAACAGATTGATGTAATATCTACAGGCAAGAAGGAAGATCTAGGGAACTACAGTTTTTCAGCTTCACACAGTCCCTTGGGAGATGATGAAGAAAATCCTCTTAGAAAGCATTTCCAAGCACATGAAGGACAAGAAGGTGATTAGAAGTAGTCATAATGGACTTACAAAGGGAAAATGGTGCTTGACCAGCCTTACTGCTTTTTGTGACTAGCTTGGTGGACAAGGGAAAAGTGATGGATGTGGTTTACCTTGATCTTGGTAAGGTTTTAGTCTCCCATAACATCCTCACAGACAAGCTGACAGGGTATGGATTAGATAAGTGAGCAGTGAGATGGATTTAAAACTGAACAACCCAGCCCAGAGGGTTGTGATCAGTGGGGCTAGGTCCATTTGGAGGCCAGTCACTAGTGGTGTACCCCAGGGGTCCATACTGGGGCTGGCACTGTTCCACATCTTCATTAATGATCTGCATGGTGATGCAAAGTGCACTCCTGGAAAGTTTGTAGGTGATGAAAAACCTGGGAGGAGTGGCTGATGAGCCAGGGAGTTGTGTGCTGCCTTGGAGAGGGACCTTGGCAGTCTGGACAGAGAGGAGTCTCATCAATTTCAACACAGAGAAATGCCAGGTCCTGTATCTGGAGTTATTTGAGGGTAAGCCCCTGCACCAGTACAGGCTGGAGGTTGGAAAGCAGTTCTCCAGAGAAGGCCTTGGGACAACATTCTGACTATGAGCCAGCAATGTATTTTTGTGGTGGTGGTGGCCAACAGCTTCCTGGACTGCTTTAGGAAGAAGACCACATCAGGAAAGAACAAATTGTGTTTCCTTTTGTTTGTAGATCTGAGTTAACTTCAAATCAGAATGGGGTTTAGACTAAGGAAGGTATGTCAGTGTCATTCAAGAGGCAGCATTTTGCACAGTGACATTGCAGAGGATATGGTTACCTCATCTTCAGCTCCAAGCAGGGAAGAGAATGCAGGTTCTGTAAAAGTCTTGCAGGCTCTGTTATGTCTTTTCTATCTGCTAAGTGTTGACTGCCTTTAACTCACATTGCCTTGACTGCAAGATAGTTCCTTATATAGATATATATCAGTGTCCCTAAATGTGCTTCACGACTCACTTCAAATATCTTATTTGATTTAATTAACCTCACATATTCAAATACTATAATATCAAAGGAGAGTCAAGAAGCGGATTAGTTTAAACTGATCTACTTCTATGAAGCAGGATAAATATGGAACTTTATTTAACTCCAGTAATCCCTCCTCAGGGTTGATTAATGCATATGGTCTTTATTTTTCTTCTCAGAAACCAGAAAGCACTTAAATAATAGTGCTCTGCAATGTGTGCCTCACCCCTTTAGTAATGCAGGTCTGGAGCCCAGATATATATTGTGGAGCACACTGAAATCTTCCAATGAGACAGACCATCACTTGTCCTGTACTTCTGGTCACACTGGCTTGCTGGCTATGGGCTACATCTATGTTGCTCTGACAACCTGTGAAATGCTATATTGAAATGGAAATAGCAATGCCCTGGAATTTTTTGTGCCTCCAGTTTTTATTTTCAGGGTGTGTAAACCTGCTCCCTTGAGCACAGATGCATAAAGAACACTCATAACATTTGATCACTTCAGTGCTTTGCCATTCATCTCTCTCTCTCTCTCTCTGTTCCACAAACTGACTTCTGAGATGGATGTTCAACTGTATCTCAGACAGTTACATATTTATCACTTTATCACTCAGTTCTCTGGAAAGCAGAATCCTGGGGGAAAAAAGGTACAGTTACCACCTGGTGTATCAGGATAAACCAGGATGTGGTGAAGGATCTTCAATATTTGTCAGTTTCCAAGAACAAGTGCTATTGTGTGGCTCTATTACCTGTATTTTTTAGCATTCCTTTTTAAACTCTGACTGTACCTTCAGGCAGCATAGCATGGCAGATGTGGCACAGCTTTATAGAAAGTTGTTGAGAGGGTCTCCTTTGCACCTGTCCTGTGAAGCAGAATCCTGTGCCCCTGAACCGAGGACCCTCTTTAGAAATGGCAGGTAAATCTCACATTGAAAGATTCATGCTAAGAATGTAAATCTTAGCAAAAATATCTCTTGCCACGCAGTGGTTTATTCCTATCTGTGTGCTGAGGCACATCTAAAATCAAAGGGAGAATCTTTACTAATTAGATTTGGAGTTGTTTTAGTCATGAAGAACTGTTGAAATGGAAAGCATATTTGTTCAAATCTACGGTTCTACCCTGTCAGGAGTTGAGCGGATCCTTCATTGGTACCATGTATCTTCTTATTTCTGAGGACTGTGACACCTCAGATGTATTTTCTGTCCTTGAGTGACTCACATCCTTCTTTATGCTTCTCAATTTTTCATGCCTTTTAACTGAAAAGAAAAATACTGCTATGCTTCCATGAAATTGAAAGAACTGGGTCTAACTTAAACTTCAGGGCTTTTTTCCAGTGCTTTTTATTATTTAGATGGTGGTTGCACTTCCAGAGTCCAGTCCTGCTGCTTATCCTTTGTACCCTGTAAAAGAACCTGCTAAAGTTAATTTCTCATGCATGAAATGAGCTGGTGGGCAGATTTAATATTTCTGTGAATTGATGTTTCCTTCTTGATTTTTACAGCATAACTGAAACAGGGAACTGATTATTGTGAAGACACCTGAATAAAGCAAAATTCTTCTGGCCTTTGGTGGTTAGAGACTGTTGTCCTCATCCCACCTTTGTCCAAGAGCAAGACTCAGTGCTTGCTGTGACTTGTTGTT
The DNA here is from genome assembly GCA_013397245.1 of Thryothorus ludovicianus. NCBI lineage: Eukaryota > Metazoa > Chordata > Aves > Passeriformes > Certhiidae > Thryothorus > Thryothorus ludovicianus. Next base: position 357,873 of record VZTB01015764.1, read on the forward strand.
GAGTCTTCCTATAGAATAGAAGTTCATTAAATTTAGTTTTAAATTATGGAAATAATAGCTGTGTCTTGCATCACTTAAGAGTGTTCTCCTAGATTATGGGGTAAATGATCTCCTTCTTATTGTTCATGTTAATCAGTGGCTAAGTCAGATGACTCTGCTTTATTGACATAAAGATTCAGAGAGCAGGGCATCACTGACAGGGCTGATATCAGCTCCACAGGAAAGGTAATGGAGCTGGACCAGCTCTCACAGCAGCTGAGCCACTGGTGTGGGAAAGAATCCAAGGCACTGACTTTTCTCTTTGAAGCCACCTTTTTGAGGTGGTTCACTATCCAGACATTGATGTGGGTGTTTGGATGGAGTTTGGAGAAGGTGACAGTGAAGTCGTGAAGTTTTTTACATACAGACCTTTTGGTTGCCCTTGTATACACATATATTTAGCCTGTCCACTTAGAACAGAGCAGGTGAAACCTGGCTAGCACTTCAGGAGAATCTAAGCTATGTTGTTTGGGCGATGGGTTGTTGGGATTTTTCTCTTTTAATCTTAAGGAAATTATTCTGATAATGAATGCGGTTGGTTAGGAGTTTGGAAGATGAGTGTGCAGGAAAGGATGGTGCAGTCTTGAAGTGCTGGCTTCCTCAGGTAGTTTTTTAATGTCTAGGAGAAACACTTAAAATGTGAATCATTACAGCTTCTGGCTGACTTTGGATGAACTAAAAATTACAGTGGCTGAAAGCATGCATCGACTGAGTCTGTAATAAAAAAATATTTTAGTACAATCTCAGTAGGTTTATTTTGATCACCCAGGTTAGCCAGGCTGGTGGAAGCATCAAGATTAGTGGAATAAACAAGTAGCTTTAGATTAAAGAAAAAAGGAAGTAGCTTTTGTTCTTAGCAAGCCTACAGCTGAGAGAAGGTGTGCAATGCTTTATAGTTTTATGTGGCAGTGTTAACTTATAAAAGTTTTGGGAGTGAGGTAAATAAAATCAGTTCCTCCAAATGTTTATATTATTTACTCTAATACTGCCTTACAGTCCACTAAGACTTATGCTCTGTAGGTGGCAGAAAAGGAAGAGTACAACTGTTAGCTCAGGTCCTCTGATTTTGCATGTGAGAAATGTCACTAAGTGAAAGTGAAGGTGCATGTGTTCATGAGCACCTCCATTTTCACAGCTTTAAGTGAACTCCTGAAAATCTCTGGGGTTCAGATGCTGGTGTAACTCCAGGCATTCAGTCCTATTTCTCTATTTGAGACCTATTCTGTTGTACATAGAGAGCTGAGTTCTTCAGGCTGAAACTGCTGCTTTCCTTCTGGCCATTGCTCCTTTCCCCAGTCCTAATGGTTGCTTCAGCTCATTTATCAGCTATTTATAAAACCTTATTATGTTTGTTACTTTGTCCTCCATTTTTTTGAGACCATCCCATTTACATTAGATATTTGCCTTCTGTTTCTAAGTGCCATTTTGTTGTGCTTAAAATCATCTCCACCCCTTGAGCACCACAATGAAAACCTCGAATGTGCCTTTTGTCTTCCAGATCTCACTGCTGATTGGATTCATCAGCGTAAATAATTCCTCATGGACAGATTACAGTGCATACAGCTTCTTCCAGATTGTCACCATGTGCGACTTGGTTATGATTTTGTTCTTCTACATGATGCACATTTTCAGAGTCTACAGGAAGCTGACTTGTGTTAGCTGGCCACTCGCGGTAAGCCTTGGGTCCCTCTCCTCCCTTGGGGGTTGATGTCTCCGTTGACTTTCTCAGTCCATTCCCTGTGCTGTCTCACGAAGATAGGCTGTCTTTCACTCAATTCTTTTTTGCCTTGTGTTCAAGTCCTTTTGTTGCTTGTATTCAGTTCAACAGATTCTGCAATCCTAAGATTTTCAGCTGATTTGGATTTGATTCCGCCCTCCTTTACACAGACATAAATCCAGATATACTGTATGGAAGGTGATAATTTTGTTAAGAGACAATTGAAAGGAAGCTACTGGTCATCAAGCCTTCAGCAGATGGGTCCTAGCTCAGGTCATTTATAGCAGCTCAGGGTTTGCTAAAGTACCAAATCATAGCATTAGAATTCATATGCTACATCCTGTCCCTAAATAAAGTCTGTGAGTGCTATTTAAATCAGATGTGCCTCTTTTTGGTATGGTTTTCGAAAACTTAAACAATAGCAAAAAATAGGAGCCTCAGCCTGATTGCCGTTGCCTGACCATTTGTGGGATATCCTGCAGGATGTTCCTGCCTCACTCCCACATTTTCCATGCACATCCATCTCTCATATCCTAGCAGAGAAGCAACAGGCAGCGCCAAAAATGTGAGACCTGAACTTCCTCAGTAGCTGTGGCTCAGGTCAACTCACAGAAGAGTTCTGCATCCTAGTGTGGGATGATGGATTTTAACAACCTCTTAGAACATGCATGCCTCTCTTACGTATGTTAGTTCCACTGAAGAAGGACCAAAGGAGTCCAAAGGAGACCAAAGACAACTGGAGAGATAGAGGTGAATTTTGAAACCCAGGAAGTGGTTGGGTGGCGGTTAATGGAAGCTATGTAAGTCATTTACAGATCTAAGATAACAGTTTGTTCATCCGTCCACTTATAACCAGACAGAAAAATTTCATTTTCTTTTTCTTTTTAGCTGAAGAGTATGGTCAGACTATTTTTTCAAATGTGTGCCACCACTATCTGTTTCTAAAGGTTCTTATTTATTCAGAGATAATACAGATTCAGGGATTGAAATAAAGGAGTGAAGTAAGCTAATAAATGACAGTTTTGCAGAGCAGCATTTAATGTGTGCATTGCTGTAACAGGACTGTGCTATTTTTGCCTCTGCATGGGCTGCTTTTGGGTTTTTTTTTGTTGTTGTGTATTTGATTATTCCTCAGTGTTCCAGAGTTGAAGGTACCGAAGTTTGTGGCTGCTCATCTTCAGAAAGCTTTATAGGATATGGTGCTTGAACATTGCTGCTCTGTTACAAAGCGAACAACCTCATTTTCAGTCACATTTAAGCATCTTTAGAACAGAAGAGGAAGACATGTGAGGGAGTCTGGGAAACTACAGCTAGCATTTGGATAAGTTTCCTGGCAGAATCTTTACATTGCAATCAGGGGCGTGATATGCAGAAGTAAAGCTGAAGTGGTTCAAGAGGATGTTCACTGCTGACCCCTTTTAAAGCTTGGAAGTATTTGTCCAGAGGGGCACTCCTCCGGCCCTGCCAGTGGTTGGTTCTCCACCTAATGTGGCCTTTGATGACTCTGTTGCAGCTTTGCCCTTCCCTTGGATTCCTCTAAAGTAGTAGCCTGTGTACACTGCTTTATTTGATGTCTCTAAGGAGGCAATGGCATGTCCCATTTGCCTGCTGCGTCATGGGCTAGTCAGGGAAGCCTCCTTATGCATATGATTTATTCTGGCAAATGCAAGGGTTGAGATTTTGATTACCCAAAACAAGCTTACAAATTAGGAAAGTAACTTGTGGTCTCAGTGTCTACTTTACAGGAAAAGTCCTCCTCAGCTCTTTTTAACACCTGAGCAGAGTGAAACTGGTACGGTAGACTGTTCATCTCCTGGGCTTTTCTTAGACAACTTACTTTTGGGACTATATTCTGTCCTCTGGTTTGAGATAGAGTCTCTCCTCTCCTTTGTATTTGCTTGGCTCATGCTGGTAGTGCAATGCAGACAAAGGAAGCAGATATCCACCTGTCCCATCCCACCATGCACAGGGAACAACCCATGCTCAGTGTGCAAACACCTGTACTGGTTGTCCTAAGATTTGTGAGGATTCAAAATTGAAATGCACAGATACCCCCTGCTTGTAACAAGGTAAAATTGACACCTGGACTGAAACTTATCACAGCAGAGAAGAGTTCAAATGTGGTGCCTTGGTCCTCTCTCAGAAAAGCCCATGGCATCATGTTTTACTGCAGCTGTGATTCTCATGGCTTCCCTCTCTTCCCTCCCTTCCCTGTGGTTTCCAGTCTCAGCAAATAATGCAGCAGTAAATGCAGCAGTAGATCCAGTTCTTACTAAGATTATCAGAAGTAGGAGAATTTGATTTTCCACTTATGCCATTTCATATTCCAGGCTAGAGAATTATGTCCTTAAGGCTCCTTGCTTCCTCCAGAACCATCTCTTTAAGTAAGGTGCATACTCGATGCAATGAGATAATGTACCGTGCTGAATTGAAAGGATTGCATCCATGCCCCATAAGTAAATCCTATTCCAGTAACATTAGTAGACCCAAACTGTTCTTTTTTGAACAGAAACTGAGCTTCGGTATAAAATCCACTCACAAGGTGTGTTGCTGGGTTTTGGTTTTTTGCTTTGTTTTGCTTTGGTTTGGTTTTTTTTTTGTTTTTTTCTTTTTGACTATGTTTTGTCCTCTGGGTTTGAGTCATCTCTGCCAACTTATTTTCTTTCTGAGACATATCAAAATGCCATCCAAATAAGTTTCCCTTCTGATGCATGCTGTGCTTGTCTTTTCAGGAGTTCCTTCATTACTTAATTGGTACAATTCTGCTTCTCATTGGATCGATTGTAGCAGCAGCCAAGAGTTACAATATAACTGGACTTGTGGCTGGAGCGGTAAGACTGTGTTTATTAGGCTTGACATTTTTAAAATTGCAATGTATGTTAGGTAGGGCATTGGAAATCTGTCACTTGTGCCTCTGTTTTCTTACAGACTTGCCTTACTTGTGTCTTGGTTGGGTGAGCAACCTTCTAGCTCATTTCAGTGAATGTTCTGTAACAGAGTGCCAACAAAAATATTTGCTTGTTAGATGCTGGACTCACCACTAAAGTTGATATTTGTCATGCCAGAGCACTGAAACTAAAGGCCTCTGCTTTAAATCATAGGAACTAATGTGTTTAGGTGAAGAATTAAGACAATTAACTTTTGACAAAAGTCTGTTGTAGCAGATGGAAGTTACCTAAAGGATTTCACCCCCCTGTTCGGCTTTCAACGCTTCCTGCTCTTGAGCAGAGCCCTGTTCCAGATAATTTCTCCTGAGCTAAAACCCACTGGGGCTCTGAGCTGACTTCTGGCAGGTGCTCTCTGCTTCTCTTGGCTGGAAGGCTTTACAGAGAGAGGCATGACTTAAAAGTGTGGGTGACAGTATTTTCACAGCAGCAGGACCTGAAATACAACTCCTCCAGAATAAAGAATTACTTTCAGAAACTTAGTCCTGGTGATGCAAACAAACTAGTAGACCTACCTGACTTGTTTATTTGGCAGACAGCAGGGAAAGATTTGTTGAATGGGGCAGTAAAAAAGCAGTAATCAGAGGTGCTAGAAACAGTCTTTTCTTTGTTGCAGAACCCTAGTGAGAAGTTTAGAAGTTGACATTCCATGCTGCTGTCCAGCTTTTTCTCTCTCCTTGTGTATGACTCTCAGTCTATCTATCAGTTTTATCAAGACATAAGCTGCTATTATACTACAGAAACTTCTGGGTTTTTCAGTCTCCTGTCAGAATGAAGTGAAAAACCCCACTATTTTTTGAGTCTGTTAATCCCATAAAATGTGTAGCTGAATATACAAAAGTGCCCATACATGCATGGAAAATGTGTCATCTAATGCTCCATAAATATTTGTGGTTTGTTTGTTTTCCCATCCAGACTTTCGGGTTCCTGGCTACAATACTTTGTGTTATAAGCATGTGGTCATCCTACAAGGTTTCGTGCATCACACAGTCAACAAGTAAGTATCATGCTTAGTAACTGCCAGAATGCTTCCCAAAATGAATATTTATGTTTTCTGGCACAGGGCTGTGTCTACCTGGAAGGATTTATTAATGCCCTGGTTGTTGTGACTCAAAATCACTCAAAAAGCAATAATTCCCAAGTTTCTATCATTACAGACATTATCACAGCTGCTGACTTGCTGTTAACAAATAACTACAAGAGCAAAATAACTTGCTTCTAGCAAATAGTGAACACAGCAACACCTTCTTTTCTCCCTCCCCCACCCCTTACCAAAAGCTTTCCAGTGTGTTGCTTAATAAATTGGATGGATTTGTTTGTGGCAACACAAGTGACACTGTCTTCCTTTTCAAAGATGCATCTGTGTGACTCCATCACCTGTGCAAGATGTCTGCCTTACCAAACAGGATACCAAAGAGGAGTGTCCACTACTGAGGAGAGAGCCATGGGTATTTTATTACCTAGCCTGGACAAGCTGGTAGCTTTGGAAGATCTACTTGAGTGCCTATGCAAAACAACGTTGTGAACCAAAGTTTTTTTGTTCCCCCCGCCTCCCCCCACCCAAAGAAGTTTATAATGGAGAACCTGCTTGTTTTGGAAAAAGGCTACTTCTGTCTCTCAAGCTGGGCTGTGGCCATTTCCAGCTATTTGCAATAAGTGTATTTAAAACTCATTTGGACGCTCATTTAGTTCTCCTTCCAGAGGGATGGAAAAATTCCTTCTGATTTCCTCCATCTGTTTACACAAGGAAATCCTGCAAATTCCTACCTGATTCTTAACTTCCAAGGATTATATGTTTAACAAAGGAACACTTAGAAACTGTAACAAAATTTGTGTCTGGATAAGCTGACCCAAGCCTTTGTTACCTCTTTCTATCAGAACTGTGGATTTTTTCTAACATCAGGTCAGCCAGCATCAAAAATTATGAACTGCAACTTGAAAACATCATTGCAAACACTTTCTCCTAACCCCAAAGTACCCGATGAAATCAGGGATTTTCTTCATGAATTTTTAGCAATCAAGGACTATTCTTAAAAAAATCCCTTGCCAAATACAGGAAAATAAGTAACCAAGAACATACATTTAATATTTTATGGGGTCTTTTTTTTCTCCTTTTCATAGTAAGACCACTTCTATAGAAAATCTCTATGCATTTGCTATAAATTATTCACTTTGTAATCTACCAGTGTTTATGGAAAGCCCATTGTGAATGGAGCAATGTGCTTCTTTCTCTCTCTTATATGTGGTTTTATCACTTCCTCTGCCTCAGCTGGCATCTATGCTCCTGGGGACTCTGCCCAGAGCCTGGACAGACAGAACAGTTCAGTTTTATCCAACCTGGTATCATCATGAAATTCTGTGTAACTTCAGTCCTGAGACAAAACCTTCTTGGCACCTTTGTCTTTCCTTCTGCAATCCATCTCTGGTGAGCTGGGAGTTCTTCACAGGAAAAAAGAAGTGTGGCCCTCTCTTCCTCCTCTTTTCCTTTCATGTCTAGCTGTGGAGTAGAACTTGGTTTATTCTGTCAAGATAACTGCATGATGGTGCAGCAGAAATTGGGTTTATACAGTTTACCAGGGACACTCTGGAGAAAAAAAAGCATTTTCTGGCCTGCTATATGTTTTTCTATTTGTCTGAAATTCTGCATCAATACTGATAAGTAATATAATGATTCTCTCAGAAAATTCTTTTTGGGCCTCATGGCAGGTCAATATATATTGCTATTTGTTGTCACTTTTTTATTTCTATCCTAATATATGTATATTTACTTAGAATTTATTTTAAAATAACAGATAATTGGCCGACTGCTAAAGTGTCAAAAATTTTGAGTAAGTAAATGAAAAGAACTAAGCAGATAACTTGAAGACGTAAGAATCCCCCTCCTCCTGGTGCACAGTTTCTGTGATTCTTGCTATTCCTTTTCAAAAGTGCCCTGTTTAGAGCAACACAGAGCAGGAAACAATTTGAAAGCACAAAATTCTGGTTTTAGTGGATAAAGGTACATACATTCACTCCAAGATAAAGTGCTTCAAAATTAATACAGAGGATTATTCAAATAAACTATATAACAGGCAGGTATATTGTTACTAATTTCATATTGGCTATTTCCTATTTTTTTAAGATGTTCAACTTCTGCCCCCTACCTTCAGATGATACGTTTTGTGTTTAACCAGGAATGAGCCTTTTTTTTTTTTCTTTTTAACAGCCAGAATTGAGCATGTCTCAAAGGCTCTCTGGCTTAAGAGAACAAACATTCTTCTCAGCTGGGAATCCATTGTCAGCAGTGTCAGTGATAGCTCAGCCTTCCTTTTGCTGCCAGCACAGGACCAGTCAAATGGCCTTATGTGACAAGGGACTTAATTCTGGGCACTTTGAGTGAAAATACCTGCAGAAGAAGGTGCTCACACTCACACTCACACACACACACACACACACACATATGTGTGTGTGTCTAATTTTTTGCAACAGGAGTGTTTGATCACCAGTCTTCCTGTCAAGTCTGAGTTTACACTTTTTGGAAACCAAGCTCTCTGACTTTAATTTGGACTGATATTACCAGTGTTTAAGGATACAACCTCTCTCCTGTTCCCCTAGAAGAAATAGACTGTTATTTCTCCTTCACCTCCTAAGGTATCACCTCAGATTGACCTTCCCACAAGCTTTAAGTAGGAACCTTTCCACAAGCTTTAAGCCCACATGGCAATCCTGTGGCAAGCCATTGTTCTGCTGCAGTGTTCTGCTGCAGCTGAGACCTCAGTGCTGCTGTGGCAGTGGGGAGAAGCACCTGCTAAGGACTGGGGCTGGAGCCTGAGCTTGCTCTGCAGAAAAGACTGTTTCCACTTCCTCTTGGAACCATGCCCCCTCTCCTGGCACTATACTAGCTTTTTTTTTTCAGCCTCTCACATCACTCTGTCACTTGTCACCATATGGAGAAAAAAAAAAAGTCTAACAACCAAAGAATTTCTGAACGATGTTCTGTGATCATCCAAAGAATATTTTTGCTGAAAGTCCACTTGCTTATACCGCATCAAGAGATGTAAGTTACCAGTTCCCTTTTGGTTTTTGTGCCTACTGACAGGGCTAAAATATTCCTGCAGCTTTGGCTGTTTTGACAGTGCTGGGTCCATAGACCCGCCAGATGCTCCTAATCACGATGCTCCCAGGCTGGAAGACTGACATCTCTGCTGCCAAAGTTTCCTTGCCTTCCCCAAATCCTCCTTGTGAAGCATGTCTACCAAGAAAAGCACAGATTTTCTGTTATCACCAGCTCCACCGGGGGTCGTTGAATGACAGCTCCGTCTGGCAGGGAATTCGACACCTCTCTGCTGAACCTCTGCCAGCAAAAGTGTTTTAAGTTTCCTTCAGTGTCAACCTGGTTCTGAAAGCTCCATCTGTCTGCAACTTTGTCAAATATGGGATTCCAGCTGTTTTAGAAATAAACTCTGTTAGTTCTTTGGGTGATGTGGAGAATCAGACTGTTGTCCTGGTCGTTTTTTTCCTCCCTCTACTACAGCAGTGGCTTTCTCTCAGGGGAGTATCAGAGTACATCCTGTAACTGGAGGACAGTAGGTAAGAGCCACAGAAAAACCTGTTCCCTGCTGTTGCTTTTGGTGCTGTTGTGCTGGTCTCCAACTATCCCACTCAAAAGTTGTCCATCCTCTTCAGCTTAAAGAGGAGTGTAGTTTATCCTTTGAGCTAACACAGAGTTTGGGATTCAGTTTTTACTGAAAATTAAAATATAAATGTTGGGAGAAGAAAATTGGTAGTACAAACTGTTTCATACTGTGAAAAAATCAAAACCTCATGTTTAAGCTCTGGGGGGCTTGAGATAAGCTAAAGAGTGAATTGTGGTTTTGTCAGGAAGAAAGTGGGAAAATGAGAAGGGGAAATGAAACATTTTAAAAAAGAGGAAGAGTGGTTTCGAAAAGCTTGAGGACCACACTGCTAGATGAAGACACTGCAGGTTATGTGACCTGCATAACTTGCACACTTTTTCTTTTGCTGAAAACTGGTTGCACTGTTTGGAAGCAGTTCACTGTGTGGGGTTTAAAGGGGGTAGCAGGACACCAGGATAACGATAACTTGTAAGGAAGTGTGTGTGTGGTGGTGGGGTGTCCATGGAAGAGGACTAGGAAATTACTAGGACAAAAAGGAGCAGGAGAGAAGGAAGATCAGGTGCAAACATCAGTAGAAAGCTTATGAGGGGAGGAACTAATGTGAGTGCCTTGTGCTCCACAGAAGTGGTAGCAGATATTAGTTTCTGGCTGTGCTTGTTACTAAAGGACAGATCTGCCTGGAGTGACAGAGAAGTCTCTTTACTGCTTGCCTGCACCTTATACCCTGTGTCTGGGATTTTCCTGTTCTGGTAAAGCTGTGGGGGGGATGCACAAGACCTGACCACAGGCTGTGGAACGTGGCATCATGTTGCCATACGTTCTGCCCTGTTTAACTCAAAGTTGCTGTGGGCTCCACAGTGCTTAGACAGCATGGAGCCACATGGTGCTGCTGTGTGCTGGCATGGGGCCTTGGCCATCCCTGCAGCTTGGGCAAAGTATGGACCTGCTTTTAGACTAAGCGACATCAGAAAGATCACTGGGCCCTGCTGGGCATCCTGGAGCTGCTGCTGGTTGTGTGAGCCAGGGAGAAGTGGGTACCAGAGAAAGGGAGGCCCATATCCTGTTCTTTCTGCCTGCAGAGATTTACACCCAGGTGCCAGGAGAGAGCCCTCACCACAAAGCTCTAGGGTGCTCTTAAGCAACCCACCTGTTGGGGCTGTTTCAAGTTTCACACTGGAGCAAGTGCCAGTGCCATGCCCTTGGCGTACCTTTTGCTCCTCTGCAGGCACACAGGGCTGCACTCTTGGGAGGCCATCCTGATGGGATGGCTCTTGGTTCCAGTCCCTGGTCCCAGGGCTTCTTTAACCCTGCCACATGGGAGCAGGTGAGAAAATGGCACTAGTGCATGTTATCTTCCTCTCCTGGAGAGGAACAATTACTTTTTTTCCAGCACAACAGCAGCTGGGAAACAGGAAAACAATTATGTCCTTTCCAGAGGTCACTGACTACCCACAGCAGCCTATTCCAGAGTTTATTTCTGTTCTGCCTGTCCCTGAGCCCAGTCCATCAGGCTCAGCTGATCCCCTGGGTCAGCACACTGGTTTCTCATGGCCAATATGGCAAGTACACATCAGTGTTTGTTACTAGGGACTGACCAACATACAGCAGGTTCCCACCATCCCAGAGCTTGCATAAAATAAAAACAAAAGGGCCATATTTCTAATTAACTGATGATATATCCTCTTGTTATCTCATATCTGCACTGTTCTACTGTGTAAATGACTTGCCACTTTATTAAGGATCAAACAAGCTCTCATCACCTGCCTGAACCAGTCCTTCTGCCTTGGGGCAGTTGGCAAAACAAAAGTAAAAATAAAATCTGTCTGCTTTTTGCCCTTTACCAAACCTCTGCCTGAGCTGTGGTAACAGTGAAAGTGAAGCTGTCTGGCCATGCCCAGAAGCAGCACTTTGCAGGTAGGAAGACTGAAAGTTAGGGGAAGAAAAAAAAAAAAAAAGAAAAAAACAAAGAAAAAAAAGGGAAGAAGAAGAAAACAATAATTAAAGGAGTTGCAGCATCACAGAAGTTTCCCGCCTCAGGGATGAAGTGGCTGCCAAGATGAGCTTTCAGTTTTACAGGGAGGCAGAATTTAGATACCAAAATCCTTGCCATTGTTCTGGCTTAGTGCTGTGAAAGTTTGGCTTTAAAATTCCAGTGTTGAATAGTCAAAGGCCCAATTAGACTACGGCTGCTTGTAATGTGCTTCTGGGGACAGTAGTGTGGTACGGAGGGCTCATGTAAAGGAGGCTGTGAGGGACCTTGGCTTTTTGTGTGGTGATGGTGCGGAATGAGGGCAGCGCTAAAAGAGAAAGTGCAGATGAAGGAGCTAAAGTCAAGGGGTCACTGCAGAGTGGCAGCACTCCCTGACCTTTCCTGAGGGAACAGCTCAGAACAGTGCTGTTCCTTGGATTAATATTTTTATATCGCTTCCTGAGCACAACATCACCTCCAGCAGCACCTGTTTTTACCAAATTGCTGAACTAAGGTATTACAGAAAGGCACATTAGTATTTTTGAAAAGCAGTTTTGTCACTGGGTAAATGCAGGTGAGACATATTTGAGTGAAGTATGTCCTTCAGAGCACTAGCCTGCAAGAACTTTTGAAGCAGAAAAAAGGATTAGGGTATAGAAAAATTTGCTTCAATTAATTTTTGATAATCCTGGCTTGTACTGAGTTGAATTCAGATTGCCCAAGATAGTGTAAATTTCATTTATTGCTCTTTAGGTGTTTGCAGACCTAGAATAACAGCAAGACACAAAGCAGCCATTTGAAAGGAATAAACTGCAACCTCTAAAGCCTAAGGCAAAGAGCTGCTGTCCTGCCCTCCTCACAGTGACAAGAAGTCCTGCCTGCAGTGCAATGTAACCCAAGAATGCCCAGATGTTCTGGTGCCAACACTCGGTGCTGCAAAGCCCCCAGTTAACTCTGCCTGGCCCTGCAACGATTTTAGCCCTGCCTGGTGCACAGAGGCACAGTCAGTTTGTCACTTCAGAGCCATAAAAAACGGGGACTCCAGACAGCTGGGGCCATGCAATGACAGGCCGGCAACTGTGCAGCAATCCAAGCACCTGGGAAGGAGGGAATGGCACAGAAGAAAAGGAGCAGTGAGTGCTCTGTGCTCGCATGTGTGGGTATGTGTAGAAAAACAGTGCTGTGTGGGGGTGAAGGAAGCACCTGTGTGTTTCTGTGGGTGCTGCAAGGCCTCCCAGAAAGACAAGGAGAACACAGCAGCTCTTGAGGCAGAGCTGGTGTGTGTGTGAATGACGTGGCAGCCATGCAGGGTGGTGGGGCATTCCTCCCCACAGAGGGGAATATCCCCAGGCTGCTAATGGAGAGTCATTGCTAAATTAAGTATGTCTGAACCACTTGTTTTCTTACATGTTTGCACTTGTGTAGGAAGAGCAACACAGACAGGCAACCCTCTATGCACAGGAGGAATTGTTACAAGAAGGAACTGGAATGCAGGGAAGAAAACTGCACAGGTGTAGACTTGAGGCATAAAACCCTTTGGCAAACAAGGTCAGACTAGGAAGTCAGAGACAGCACTCATTCTGCACTACTTTTACAGCTCAAAGAGAGTAAATACCATTGCCCAGGAAATAGCACAGTGTATCTTGGAGACCCATTTGCAGGAGACTAGCCTTCATACTCAGCCACTCTCCCCTGCACATCCAATGAAGGAAGAGAAGGGCAAAAGTGAACTATAGCAGCGAGTCAAGAGTGCAGGAGTCATCCTTCCCCTCTGATTCAGCCTCTAGATGTGCTTCATCCTCCACCAGCTACCAGGGCAGCTTGGCCTCTCAGTGGGAACATCTCAGGCTAAGGAGACACTGCTTTTACCTTCCCATGTGCAGCTGGGGCAACGCTCGCCTTTTAATTCTAGCACTCATATCTCAGCACAAAACAGAGCTGGTGCTGTAGCTGAGTGGCTGGCAAGGCACCAGGCTAGGTCCAGGGTTTGATACCACCTCAAAGCCTGTAGCTGGCCAAAAGCCCCCATTTGCAGCTTGTTTCTATTGTATCTGCAAGCCAGCTGTGATGGTAGGGTATGATTCCCCTCCTCCCCCTGCCAGCACACACACAATTACACTAACACAACTTTCCTTTATTATCGTTATTGGGGGTTATATGAGGTGGGCTGGTGCTGGGGGCTTTGTACCACCACTAGTATGAATTACAGCTCTGCTGGTGTAAGAGCTCCTTTTACATCAGAAGTGCTTTGTCTGTCTAGTATAGCCTACTGTTATTGCTACATCTGTAAATCACTCTTAACATAAAGCTTAATGATCTGCAACCCCCTTTTCCATGAACCCCTGCCAAACAAGAGCACAATGCTGCAGCTGTAGCTATTAAGCTATGGTGGCAGCAAAGCACTCCATTAATACCTCATGCTCAGCAGTTTGTGATGCATGAGAGCTGAATAATTATGCCCTTGTTACCCTCAAATGAGAGGCACAATTGCCAAAGACAAGCGTTTACAATTAAAAAAAAAACAAAAAACAAAAAACTGTATCAAGTCAAGGACAACATTGGTTCATTCATAAAACAAGCCTTTCTGAGCAAAAGGACAACGAGGCAGAAAACAGGCTTACATTAACGAGCCAGTTGTTTCTAGAGCTGTATTGTGTCCTCTCAGAAAGGCCTCCACAGCCTCTTTATCCCAGCTGTTTTGAGAAACTAGCAGGCAGAGATTTAGCCAAAGTTCTTGTTGCTATGAGTTGTACTGATAGGGAGGTTTAGCTTAGGTTTGAGGTACAGGAATGGGAGGCAAGGGTTTAGCAATGTGAGTATCAAAACCCAGTGCTCTGAAGCATTTGAAACTGAGCAGGCAGGCAAAAGAGACTGAAAATTGATGTTTATGAAAATAGGAGTGATGAGTCTGTCCTCAATGAGAATGCCTTGCTGCTCACATCAGGATGGCAGCTCCACACCTTTGGGGTGCAGAGACCACAGAACAATTAAGTAACTGTCCCTTCCTCACCTAGAGCTCAGCATGAGCAGGGATTTCAGAATCATGTCTCCACTGATATTTCTGGGAGAGGAACAGCTGGTGCAAAGGAAGTAGTTAAAAAGAGGGCTGTAGTGCAGACAGACTTGCATTATTTTGAGCAACTTTGCTCCATTTTCTAAGCAAGGGTACAGCATATGGTAACAGAAAACTTGTCATCCTTTTAGTCTTACCGTGTTATCCTTCCTGTAAGTCCAAGTGGGGACTAAAAAGGGAGCTGTGACACACACCCCAAGCTTAGCACTGCAGAATAGTGCCTGCCTCCGTGCAGCACATCTAGCAGTGCATACCTGACTGGGGATTTGCTGTCCCCATCTGGCTGCATACACATCATGCTGCAGAAGAATGTGCTTGTGCTGTCACCTCCTCCTGAAGCCTGACTCTCACCTCAGGACTCGCCAACTTCAAAACAGCCAAGTCTGGTTTATTTTCCCACCAGTAATTCAGCCAAGAGATAATAGGTCATAAGAAACAAACTGAGTAAGTGATCAGGGCACGTGGGCTGGTCAGAGCAAGTTTCACTGGGATGCCTGGAGAGGACTGGAATTGCAAGAAGTCCCGTCTGGCACGCTTTACCAGCTATGGTTGCCAGCATTTCTGTTTGTGGGCCCTGATTTTTTTTTTTTTCCAGCATGCATAATTTGCATTTTTGGATAATAAGCTTCCCTCATTTAACTTCTCAAGAGTCCAGGAAATGCACAGGTATGCCCCACTCCATTCCTCTCCCACCTGTGATCCACAGACCTTTCATTGAAAACCACAGCACAGTACAGACCACAAAGTTTTCCAAGACTGCAGTGCAGTGTTTTAAGTGCAGGTGTTGTCATGCAGCTGAAGCTCGACTTGAATTTTTAAAAACAATTATTGGCAGGTTACAAAACACAAGTAACGCAAGTAAAACCCTTTCAAACTACTCAGACAAAGTATCTCCTTGAGATAATACTGTTGAGATTATATTGCCAAAAATCCTTCAAGCTACATATTGAGAAATAAGAAAATTAGTGGAAAGAGTATCCCTAAAACGCACAGTTCAATTTATAGCCACACTATAGAGGGACATGGAGGCTTGAATCCCACTGGAAATACAGGTGGGAAGAGGATGAAGTTCTTCAGACCAAATAATTTCAATCTCAGGATCGTCTTTGCCCTCTTGTGGACAACATTCCCTCCTGCAGCTTCTCAGCAGGCTGCTGTGCAGACGGCAGGAACAATGCAAAATACATTTCTGCCCTCCCCTGTGCTTCCTCCGCGGGCTAAGAACAGCCATTCCGAATGGAAGGGGCAGCCACACCCAAAGCCCAGCCAAGCAGTGACCCTTGCCTGGCTCCTGGAGCACAGTTGTGTGAGAGAGCAGGTGGCTGGTCCTGCTCCTCACTGTAAGGAGAAAAGCCATCCCAAAGCGAGGAAACACATCTGTGCCTTGACTGAGGGATGGACAGACAGAGTGACCAGGTGGTGCTTGTGCACTCACAAAGGAAAGCTGCATGCTACCTGCCCAATTTCTGCCCTGCTGCACTACATTCTGGTCATTTACAGTGAACCAACTTGGATTATGTTCCTGAGAAGAGGTTGTGATTCTAGCAATAATATGACTTAAACTTGTGGTCATGCCTCAAATTATTAAATCTAGTATTTCTGAGTTATTTTTTCATGGTGTAAGATCCACCACTGGCATACCTTTCTAAAACAACATTTTGCCTTGACTGTTTTCCTGCATCTAAGTAATTAAAAGCATTTGGGACCTTTTTCCTTTAAGCATACTGGCATTCTAGTTTCTGTGCCTACAATGCAGGAAGCATCATTCTTCTCCTGTGTACAAAATGACCACCAGGCAATAAGTAATATGTAGGATTATGAAATATAAAAGTGCTCTCCTATCAAAAAGCAAAATATGCAGATTTGCTTCCTTTTCCTCACCCCCTATCACTGACAATTAGCCAAACAATTTTTTAAAGATCAAGCAGCTCTCCCTCAACCGAGGAAGTCAGCAACCTGCATTCTTCCACACCAGAATAAATTATTTGTTCTCAATACCTTTTGCTAGGTTGTGCTCCTTTCTTTAGCAAGTCTGCCCCTATTTTTTTCATTTCCCTGTAGTCAAGACAATGGGAAGCTGCTGCTTCCTGGATTATGCTTCTCACAGTAACTTACAGACCACATGTAAAAGGCTACTGCAAACTACTTTGGCTGGACGCTGTGGTCAGGGGCAATACTGACCTTATCAGATCTTTTTTCCTGGGAACTTCCAGTGAGAATATCCAGCCAGTTGGACCCTCTTCCACAGGAACAAGCAAACACAATGCAAGCTCTTTCCTCCAAACCAGGAACAAAAGAATGAGGTTATTTCCTATGGCTGGCTTTGGGAGAACTACATAGCAGCACCAAATCATAGCAGCAAAACCAAGAAACACTTATTTACTAAATCTTTATTTTAAAAAATTATTACAAAATATTTTATGAATTTCCTTAGATCAAGAAAACAAAATGCATTAAAAACAATCACAGGTTTAGAATGATAAAAAATATTTAAGCATTCAAAAATTACTTAGATGGAAATTCAAGGCAACACTGGAAACAAAACTAAAAATTTCTTACTTTATATATATAAAATAAATGTATTATCATCCTGCTTTAATAATAATTGAAAATCACTTAAATTCTTAGTGGTATTAAAAGTGATATTTAGCTCTGTCCAGCATAAAATTTAATATCCAGAGAGCTGCTTATGTTAACAGCAATAGACTAAAAAAGAGATGAATTTTCATCTTAAAGGCACTATCAGCATCTTGATCTGCTACATTGTTATAGAACCTTTGAGAAATTTCACTAAGAATTCCCCTTCCATGTAGAAAGCTTGGTATTTTATTGCACAAATATGAACGAGGATCACCACGAGAGCCATTATGCAAAAACATCTTGTGCTGAGCTCTGAGGATTGCGTGAGATCGTCCACTGCTCTTTCAGGTTGGAGGGTGCAAAGGTAGAACTCCCCTGTGACAGACCACAACCCTTCCCTGCTCTTCTGAAGCACAGGGTACAGGCAGTAAGGCACAATTGCTTCCCATTCTCAGAACTAAAGGGCACTGTAGCACTGTGTTTAATGTGGGCTAAACACCAAACACAAAAATGAACATTCACAATCTACGCAATGCCCAGTACAGATCTTCAGAGCAGATCACGCTCCAGCCATTGGATAAGTCCTCACGTATCCTGAAAAATCCTCTCCACCGATTGTCAAGGCACTGCAAAAAGTCCTTGAAAGTGGCTGCAGAGCCTTAAGCTTGACAGGTTCAGCTGGAAAACACCAAAGCTGAATGACCAAGCAGGCTGCAACACTGCTGCTAAGCCCTGTGGTGAAGAATGGAGAAGACAATCCCCAGATAGATGTACTGGGCCAGTTGCCTCTTTTCAACAGGCTTTACTACCAGTTATGATGTATAGAGGTATTCACTTTGCCAACAGATGAAATTTGAGGCAGTTGTATCTAACAGCACTTCTGCCAGAGCTCCCATCACTCTCCTGCACAATCCCTAATCCACTTAAGCCAAAATCAACCACCTTAATGGAAACAATTTAAATAGGTGGTTTAAATAAGGTTGGCTGATTTCATCAGAAGCAGGCTGGGAAACAAGCAAAGGGCTTTATTGACAGAGCACAAGGGGTAAGAAGCATCCAGCCATACACACAGAGCTCCTGCAGAACCAGACATTTAATCCAGCTCCAACAGCCTTCTCTAGGATCAGTCTAATTAAGAGACAGACATTTAAAGCCAGCACCTGACACCAGAGGCATCAAAGGGGCAAAGACTGCAGACCAGTCTGCTCAGTCAGTCACTGCAGCAGGAAGACTCTTCCCCCACCTCGACTGCGAGGGCAGAGGAGCTAGGAGTGATAAGGAAAGCTAGGATATAGGAAGCTGATAAAGTAGTTAAAATAACCTAAGAAGCAGAAAACAGCACACACAAAAGCAAATCTGCTTCTGAACTATTTTAAAACAGAGCAAAACCAGCTTATGATGTGCAAGGATTAACAGCACCATCATGCATGTCAGCCAACAACTGGTTTGGAAGTAACATTTTAAGCAACTGTCTTAAACCTATAACCATTATGTGACTTGCTCCTAGTATTTAACTACTATGTGACAGGTAAACTGCCAAGGCTGGGAGGTGACTTTACAGATCCCTTTCTGTATCTCCAGGAATGGACATCAGTAACACATCTCTTAGGTGGGGAAAAGCCTATAGATAAAGCATCCAAAACCCAGACCTCAATTTTCTTCAAGGTGAGAAAAATAACAGGAAAAATTACCTCAAGATAAAAGTCCATTCATGGTGCTGCATTGCTTAATAAATATTTAGCTGCACAGTGTTGCTTTCACACTATATTTGCAGCTACCCATTACAGAAGAAGATTTAAAGACTATAGACATTTTGGTGTGGAAAAAAGTTCAGTAAGACTCTAGGAAATAAAAAGAAACCAAAACAAGACTGTTGGAATGTTACTCATATGGGCACGGTCCCCAGAGTAAGCCATTGCAGATCATAGAGGAGATATTTCTCATTATGCATATTTTGTATCATCAGTAACAACACTTGTAAACCAAACATCTCTACCCAGTTATCAGAGACAGCTACAGCAAGCACTGATTTGAAATCAGGTTATAGTGCAAACAGACACTAATAAATACAAGGGAAAAAAAAGGCAGTCCAAAGAGCATTTCTTTTTTACAACACAGGAAGTATCTCTTCTATGCATAGCTCTAAAACCAAGCTACAGCTTTAACTTGGTGCTTCACACACCCCGAAAAATTTTACATCCTCCAAGCAACGTGTTAGGCTTAGGTCTCAGGCCATACAGAGAGAGAACATCACAAACACACTCATCAGAAAGGGGCAGCAACGGAAAAAAAACCCAACTTTGACCTGCTATTACAGTCCTTTGTCTTAAAACAGCTTCCTCTTGCTTTCCCAAATACAGCTCAGCCAGTGTCTGGAGAGCTTGGTCTCAATGCTGCCACTACAGGTTACAGGACTGGGAACACGCCAGATCGGGTATCAGTGAAATGCAGTTAATGCCTGAGAGACACAGAAAATGTCTCAAGCACTCAAACAAGAATTGTTTTTGCATAATCAGCTTTTTCTTATTTGTTTTGGTATTTTAGAACATCTCCTGGCTTACATGAATTTGCTCTGCTTTTGAAGGTTCTCCTCTTAAGAGAGGTGTAGCAGCCTTGCTTTTACCTCAGACATCAGAAAAATGCATTTTCAGCACTTCACTCCTTTTACAGCCATCAACATCTGCCCTGACACATCCATCACTTGTCCAATATGTGTCCCATCAGTAGTGCTCCTTGCAGTCCTACAGACTGTCACTTGCAAAACAAATCAAGGGGACAAGTGCTTATTTACCCATTTACTAGCAGCTAGTCAGCAGCAAGGAGTCTCAAGCTACTGCCATATTTATAAACACAGAAAATGGTGAGTCCAAAACCATTCTGGCAAAGCATTATCTATGCATGAACAAGCTGCATATGGTATCAACCTTGCAAGTAATATTCACCAGGGTAGAACCAATGTGCTGTAAGGTTTTTCCCATTGATATTGCTGCTTCCGGGGTTGCTTCATGTAAATATTTATTCTTTATCTTATTCCTCTCACAGCTGGCTTTTCAAGTTTCTTCCTGCAACTGTTACAGCTTTCAAAGCCATCTGAAAAAAAGATTCTGGCATACAAGTCCAAATTTTGACAATCATGGTGTGCAAAACTGTCTCCTTAATGTACCATTTACATTACCTTCCCCATAAGCCCCCTATAGTCACTATACCACTAAACTGATCTCCACAGACAGAACAGACATAGGAGTAGTAAAAACAATCCAAAACCCCTTATTTAAGGATAAATACTCCTGTAAGATTCCAGTTAGGTATTCCCTTTTACATTCAGTTAGACCAGGAAGTACAAAAATTCTGCAGAGCTAATTTATAACTCACAACAGCACCATCTGGTCCATTTAACCAGAAAATATCTTTCGGTTATAGCTCAGAATTTATGCCTCAGACATTAACCTTTATTAGTCATCTCTGTCAAAATCAAATCAGCACACTGCTGTCCTGAATTATTCTGTTTAGACCCAAAGTGTTTTAATGCCTGTCATCCCAGCAGGTGGCAGGACTAGTTACCTTAGAACATGATGCTCAAGATGCCATTACCTGACCCAAGAATCCATAAAAATTTGTGATGAGCAATGCGTACAAAATCGATTAGAACAAAGAAACAGAAGTTACTACCTACAGTGCACTAAAAGTTAATTTCAGTTTGCTCCAATTGAAAAAAAAAAAAAAGAAAAAAAAAAAGAAAATTTGAGGAAGTTAGCGTTTATTCAATAGCTGATTTTCTGTGGCACGTGGAGTGTTACGAGGGTTTCCAGAGCGTCCACCGGTGTTTTGTTTTCGCCTGAGAAAGAATTCTATACCAACTTCAGCTGCAAATGCAAAAGCTGCTAAAAATCCAAATACCTGTGAAAGAAATGACAGAAATATGTGATTTTAAAATGCATAAACAGTAATAGTATCCTAACATTATTTGGAAAGATTTGCTGTACCATTTTACATACATTAATAATGCTTTATATATTCAGATTAGAGTCTTCCTTAAATCGATAGTTCTATTTAAATTAGACACAGATCAGAAATCATCATTCTAACACATTCATTACTGAAGTTTTTACAGTTTTCATTCTTTTATACAAGTGTGAACCTTATACTCTGTTCTAATTGACCTTTAATAGTAAAAGTATATTAGTTTCACTGATATATAGCCAAAATCAGTTATTAAAGTAACATAGCATATAGCAGACTATTTATCCAAGAGAGGGCTGCTGATTAACAAGAGTAAATGAAGAAAAATAACATGCAGAAGGTGAAGGAAGAGAAGATCTGCAGAGCCTGGGTCAGCAAGGGAGATTGAAATGACATTTTGTGAATGACATTTCATTACTAGTCATGGCAAGCTGAGAAGTGGTAAAGAGAAGGCAGCTTTTTTCAAACAAGGAAAGAAATATATGCATTATTCTAACTCTATCAAAATTCTACGCAACTGGTTTGGACCAAAATAATTTGACATTAATAAGCATTAAATCACAGTAGTTTTTATTTTTCCTGCACCAGAAAAAAAAGGAAAACTGAAACCTGATTTATGCTCAAATTATTAAGTCTAAATAGATACACATCACATAAGGTAACTACACAAAAGTGTGTATCTCTAATAGCTGATGCCACCCGTGAAACAGAATTATCTTGCTTTCTTCTCCAAACCATTTTTCGCAGTCAAGAATTTGATTTTTTTAAACTCACATGTTCACAACTCCAAGGTTACTCAAAAGAAGTATTCAAATGACATGGGAACTATGACATCTATAGCATCCCCAAAGCCCTTTCAGTGCCTAGCCCTGAGCCTCCTCAGTGTTCCCTGGGAGATGAATTCCCTGTTGCTATACTATTTCTGTCACTGAGGAAACTGTTGCTCTTATTGCAGACCGTGCAAGTCAGTGTTGTCCACATGTGCTCTGTCAAAGCAAAAGACAGGATTTCTTGATGACTCTCTGAGGGGGTGTCATTATGAAAGGACAATTGAGGAAAAACAGAAATTTCAGAAGTAGGGTGTCAGAGAACTGGGCAAGCTTCAAGAGGTGACAATGTTGAACAGCAAGAGATGACAGGAAATAATACAAAATCCAAGGCAGCAGGCAAAAGGTGGAGAGCTACAAGTGCCCAGAGAGCTTTCCAGCAGTCCTGAGGAATGCCAGGACTTTGGATTTCCTTTGGTAAGTTTCTGGAAAATCTGAAATAGCTAATTCCTCCTGAAACATCACAATGCACTGAGTTCTATTCCCTGCCCAGTTTCTTCTCTGCAAGTTGAGTGAAATTTAGAGGGCAGAGAAATTAACACACCAGATAAATACAAAGTAAATCTTGCCATTTTAAGACTTACACATGCAGCACTTTCAGCAGCAGAGCCAGAGCAGGTTGCAGAAAACACTATTGATGCTAACAGAAACGAGGCACCTATAATTGGCACAGCCCAAAAATTCTGCAAATATATGTATAAAAACATTTATAATTTAACTGTAGATAGGTTACTAAAAAGAACAAACATTATAACAACAGCTGAGTTAACCTGCCTGTGAATTTATGTTTTGATACTTTGATGCTAGTGAAAGCTTCAGAAAATACATTTTACAACTACATTCCAAATGACATTCAAGATTATCAGCTATTTAAACAGCATTATCAGTTATGTAAAGGAGTGTGCCCTGTGTTTGTGGTTTTTAAGTATTTAAGCAATTTCATCTAACCTCTTTTCCCAATCAAATTCAAGCTCGGGACAACCATGGTAGCTTTATTCCCTATGTAAAACATTTGGGAAATTAGAAAACTGTAAGTAAATGTGCTCATTCAAACCTTTTACTACACTCCCTTATCTATCTGTACCCTCACATAAAGACCCTACTGTTTGCTCTGAAGGCAAATAGGAAGGGACACTTGTGAGATGGAATAATGTTCCTACATTAAAGTTACAGATCAACTTTCTCCCACTGCTGGATCTCCTGAAGTATAAAACCATAAACTGTAACGAGCTATGATTATTGCCATAAAGGAGGAAGTCTACACCCAGCAGGGTGTAGGTAAACTGTTAAATTGGAACTATCATGCTGGCAGTAAACTGTATTCCATACATGTACACATACACGATGGCTATGCTGTAGTATTAGTAGCATTAATGTGGAAAGAATTTTCCACAAAAGTCCTAAAATCCTGCAGGTGGCCAACTTTGAAAAAGATGTCAATATAAACTCTCAAAGTTGGCTCATTTTTCAACTGTAAGATACTTTAATCTACCCTTTACATGGAGAAGAAAAGGAGATTCATTTTGCATAGGCTTTTTACTCCACAGCAGACTTTATGCACTTTGAAGAAATTTTGTGGTTTTTTTAAAAAAAGTTTTCTTACCAATTTTTGCACTTTGTCTTCCCCCAGCGTTTCATACAAATCAGTGCAATACATACACAGAATCAGGAGGCTCAAGAGAAAGGCACTGCAGCTTATGAATTCAAAAAAGTAAAGTCCACTACAAGTGTTGCATTCATCCACAATTTCTTCAGAAACAACAGCCGCGAAAGAGAAAATCTGCGAACAAATAACATGCTTGAGTTGGATCAAGTCTCTAACATCTTCAACAGACAGATATCGCTGATATGAAGATTAAGAAAGCTAGCTGTGACAAAAATTCTCAGTCTACAAAGAGTTTGGTGAAGTTCTGCACTATTTTCTTACAGACAGAAATAATTATACAATGACATGGTTTACACTTGGCTGCTAAATGTGGTAGATAAAGTACACTCAGGTAAGCTGAGCACACAGCCAGTTTTCTTGATTAAACAGATTCCTGTTTTGTGGTTTTGTGCAACTGCCAGCTGGAAGCAGAGGAGCAGCTTGGAGAACACACATCCTGCAAAAATGCTACTGCTACATACAGCTGCCCTCAATACATTCTGAATGTATTTGGGTTCAGGGCAGTAGGGGAAACTGGACAGCACTGACACAATCAGCTACCTCTCTAAAAGCTCACAGCTGATGTTACCTTGCTTGATAAACTTCAGAGAAAGTCCATGAACCCAACCCTCACATGCTTGTGACCCAGTAATGACGGAAGCACAACTGCTCCTGTAGGAACAAAAACTTTACGCTGTGTTCAAGGTATGTTGGACAATGCCTAATCTATGCAGAGGTTTACCCTCACCTTCCTGCCACAGTGTGTTTTGAGAAAAGAACATGACTTAGTTCCTGCACAGTCACCATACCCCTGCTGCTGGATTTTCTACTATTTTATTGTACAAGAAAGAATTTTGCTTTATTTAACAGTTCGCTTATTTCAGCCACTTCTTGCTCATTTCCTTCATCTCATAAACTTGGCATAGCTTTACAGATCTTCATAGTAAGGAGTTCATGGAATTAAAATAAAACCATGAGCAGGAATCAGATTGGGTCTTAAAATTGAGACTGATATGAGAATGACAATCGTATTTTTAATAAGAGTATATGGGCAATAAAGAGGTTGACAGTTCTTTGTTTAAAAAAAAATATCTAAATTTAAGATCAGAATTGTTCTTGGAAAATAACCACCAGTCTTCAGTTTCAGTTTCTCACAGTAAAAACAAGAACAACAATTTAGCAGTAGGAAGTGTAAATTCCCCTTATTAAGCCAGGTCTCAGAAGAGCACTTCAGAGAACCATGTTTTGGAAATGCAACAATATAAAGTAAACAGGAGCTCAGAAAGGGAAAGAGTGGGAGCTGGGAAACTTCAGGGTTACTATCAGGCCTCCACATGCTTCCTTTCTCTCCCACAGTGGCTGGCAACACAAACTTCTCAGCAGCCCTTGCACTTAAACAAGTGAACTACAATGTCAGTGCAGGAATATTTTAAACTCTGACTTTCCAGTTTTTATGGTTTGGAGGTTTTTTTGCTTTTCTAAACATGTACTTAGAGCTGCATCCAATGACTTTCAATTTCACATGGTTCACAAGGTCAGCTGTGAGACAGCATTGTATATGAAAACTTTTCTCTTTTTATAAGCACTGGAAACTGAATGCCATTGCTTTCACTTGGGCTCAAACAGAACAGAAAGAAAATAAACTAGTCCTTAAAAGAAAGTATAAGTCCAGACAATCATAATACAATCTAAATAACTGAAAAAAGCTTCTCCACTGAGTGTACAAACAAGTTGAAAAAATCCCACTCAAAGAGCAGTTATAAAAGGTTCCATGTCAAATAATTGAGACTTACCAAGTAGAATCCTGTGTGGGACTTGTCCAAGTCAATATTCAATTTTTTTTATTAATAAGTTGAGTGATAAAATAGAATACATCAATTTTAAAAAGTTGGCTTGAAGAACTTTGATTAAGTGCTTTGATTAAGCTAATGTAGCAGCAGCACATTTATAAGATGCCAGAAACATCTGCTAGGATTCCTTAGCTTGATCTTTGATATCACTATCAAGAAAAAAAAAAGGATTTTTTTTTCCCAAAAAAATAATAGTTTTAAACATCAAAAGCATTGTCAAAGAAGCAGTTGTTTTGGATTTTTTTATTTTGTTATTAGTCCTATCTGTATGTACACCAGAAATTAAACATCTTCACCTGTCTCTTACTAGCAAAAAATTATTCATTGATACTGACATTACTGTTGGAAGTTTCTAAACAAATGTCAATTTTGTAAAGAAGATTTAACAAGTGAAGTGCTGCAAAATAATTTAACAAGTGAGTTGCAACAAAAATAGAGCAGATCAATGAACATGCCAACAAACCTGTGAAGATGCTTGGCAGTGGGATTCCCAGTACAAAATCTTCTAATTCGGATGGGTGCACATATTAATTCTCTATTAAGTCTGCACAATTCAGGCTACTACAGGACATGAACAGCTCAAAAAGGAGCCAATTTTTAAGCCTGAATTACAATTTTCTTTTCCAGCTAGGGCATTTTGACTAAAGTTAAACAATAGTTGATGACAACTTGTCCTGCTTCAGGTAAGTATTAGTTTCTACCTCAGTCTTAGCAAAATACACACTTATCTATGTGCAGAATTTGAACCAGTCATGGACTAACAAAAACATTTCACCTATTAAAAAAAACCCAACCAAACCAAACAGCAGTATCTTAGAAACCTGTGCAATAACATGCCTCCCAGCATCCTTTTGGCACTCACATTTATGACTTTTGGCAGTCACATTTTCCTTGTTTCATTTGCTCAAAAGGACTGGCTATGGTTACAGTGAATGCCATTATTCATCTGAAGAAAACTATTTCTTCAGAAAGACATTTTCAGAAGAAATGCTTTTCTTCAGAAGACAGTTTTCTGCAGGTGATTTTGGAGTGTTTTCTAAAAGTCTGAATCACCCCTACAGCGAACAGAGCCCCCTTTCTGACTGCAACGCCCTGTTTAGCAGTCCACACAAGCAATTATCAGGGCATAACCCCAGTAACAACCACTATTGCAACACAAAGCCGATAGATGTTAATGACTGCCACCGGCATTTCCAAAAATCAACGCTTTCCCAGAAAGACTTCCACCTTCAGGACTTGTTTAAAGTGTTTTGACCGAGATCTCAACATCTGTGCATTTTGCTAAAGGTTACAAAAAAGGAGGGGGAAAATATTGAGAGTTTGGAGGATTAATAACTATGACTCCATTTTCCTTTTTACTCTCACTGACAAATGGATGCAGGCCAAAAACTGCTACTTATTTAAGAACACATCAAGCAGCTATTCATCCTGTTCAGGATGATGATAATTTTTCCTTTTTTTCTACATAGAAAGCATTTTAAATAATGAAACAGTTTAAGGCTTTGGTACATCAGTGAATTTGCCTACATAATCACTTATTATATTTTAGTCAATGAACCTACTTAAATAAATGTTCTGTTTGTCAGGGAACAGAACCCAGCAGAACTTGCTTTAATAATCTCCAGTAGATCTTGCTTTAATAATCTCCACTAGATGAATTAAAAGTTTATGTTCCATTATATTCACTTAAAGCATTCTTGGGTGTGATTTTTTTTTTAAACACTCTCAGAAAACTTTTTTTTTGGTAGTGTTAGTACTTTATGAACAGTAAAGCATATTACATTTCTGGTTGAGGGTTTTGACTGTGTGTGAGATGAAGCTTAAAACCCAAATGTCCTCTTTTCTGCAATGGTGAAGTAACGAGAAAGGGCTGGAAATCACCTACAATTCCTGTGAGCATGACACATCTCACTAAAAAGCCACTGTGTTGGCTGCAAAACACACGATGACACACATTTGCAGCTAGCCACCCTTTACCATCGTGGGTTTCACTCATTCCCTGCCAGTACACGAGTGATGCTCCTCACATCCTTATCAGCAGTCACACTGGGACATTTTGGAAGAGCCCATCACCCAACACTGAACAGGATCTTGTACCAGGAGCCCAATTGCTTGATTCAGGAGTAACAACATGCAGTAAAAAAGCCAGCAGAAAATAAGCCTTTTATTTCCTGGTGAGCCCAGGGCTGCCTGACATGAAGTGATGTCTCATGCACTAGGCCACCATGATCACGGGTTTCTGGTGCAATTTTCTACCACAAATCATGGGAGAAATATAATTTTAGCATGGGCGGCACAGACTGACAGGCTTAGAATGGGCTGCAAGAGCAGCCGGAGAGGAAGGTCTGGAGATCATGATCCAGCAATGCCCTTCCCAGCGCTACTGCCCTATGGTGAGGTCCAACCAAAGGCTTCCTCCTCGCACTTTCATCCAATGCGGCCCTCAGGAGAAAGCACTAAATTTCCCGCCAGGCTTCCCTCCGGTTCGGACCGGGGCGGGTGTTCAGGGCCGGGCGGCGGCCGCAGCACCGAGCCCCCGGCGCACACGGCGGCCCCGCCCGATGTCAGCACCTACCGCTGCAGCTCGGGCATGAAGGAGGAACACTCCCATCACTTCCCCACCATAAACCACTTTGAACCTGCATCGTAAGGCACCATGCCAGCTTTCCACCTGAGTTACAGGTCTGCACAGCACGACCCCACGCCACGTCCCAAGTCAGGACACCTTCCCGGCCCTTTCCGACGGGCAGAATGCATGCCCTCGAAGCTTGTGTGCGGTCATCTCCCCAGCCTGCACTGGATCACCCAGGAGTTTAATTTTTAAGCGGTGGGGGACCGTCCTGAAGCCGAAGTTCATCACAACATGTTCGTTTCCATCCCGGAGCGGGGCACCCCCGCCCCGCCGGGCTCAGCCCCGGGAGACCTTCGGTCTCTCCCCGGCTCCGGGCAGCCATCCTGCCAGGGGTGCTCCCTCCGAGCCAGGCCCGGCACGTCCCGCACGGCGAGGGGAGGAGGGCACTCACCGCCTGGACCACCTTGGCTGGCAGCCGCCATCCCCGCAGGCGCCGCAGGGTGCAGCCGAAGGGTCGGTGGCGGGGCGCCTTCGGTTCCGTGGTCTCGTTGTAGACGGTACCCATGGCCGGGGCGGGCTGCCGGCGGCCAGTCCGGAAAAACCGAAAGAAAAAGGGCAGCGACCGGGCGGGGCGGGAGCGGGG
>VZTB01015764.1:386748-409598 GCA_013397245.1 Thryothorus ludovicianus
TCAGGCCCCGTCCGGGCTCAGGTTCGCTAACCGCGGCTCAGTAAGTACAGTTTACAAGATTATTCACTTGTCACACGAGATTACGGTATCAGAAGGGGGTTTTAAGCCAAAGCTTTCGCTGCTCACATTCACATGATCAGTCAGGTTGGAAAAACCCTCTGAGATCATCAAGTCCAGCCTATGACCGAACACCAACATGTCAACCAGACCACGGCCCTGAGTGCCACATCTGGTCTTGCCTTAAACACCTCCAGGAACNAGCCCATTCTAATGTCTAATGTCTAATGTCTTATCACCCATTCTGTGAAGAAATTCCTCATGATGTTTAACCTAAACCTCTGCTGGGTGCCTCTTGAGGCTGAGTTGTCTGAGAGAAGGTCTCGACCCCCACCTTGCTACACTCTCCTTTCAGGCAGTTCTTGATATCAGTAAGGTCACACCTCAGCCTCCTTTTCTCCAGGCTGAACACCCGCAGCTCCCTCAGCTGCTCCTCACAGGACTCCAGACCCTTCACCAGCTCTGCTGCCCTTCTCTGGACTCAATGTCCTTCCTGAATTGAGAGATCCAGAACTGGACATGGCCTCAGCAGTGCCGAGTACAGGAGAACAATCATTGTATTTGGAGACGTTCCTTGTTGTCAATGAGAGAAAACACTCGTATCCCCAAGCCTCTTCCAATATACTCCCACACCTTTGCCCAAATAGCTTTTAAAAGAAACTATAGTTTTTGTTGCCTACTAAGAGTAGATTGAACCTTTTGTATGTAAACAAAGATGTGTTAAGTTTGCTTCTATATTATTGATGTATTATCCACAGAGCTACTACGATCCTTCATAGTCAAGTTCAGTTGTACTTGTTTAAATTCAAGGAAATGGAAGATTGCTACATGTTGAAAAAGAGGAGATTTGCTTGCTTAGCCTTAGCTGTACAGGAGCAGTTTCCCTGCTTGGGGAACAGATCAGACTGGACACCACTTCTCTTTGGGTACTGCACAGAGCAGTGGGAGCGTGTAGGCTACACAGCCCCATGGGGTTGGGGCTACTTTTAGTTCCACCAGGACACCCCTTGACTGGGCAGATGCAGAAAGATGGGCCACCCCAAAGCAGCTGGGCCACGCTCCCTGCTGAGTATGTACCAGCAAGACACGTGCCTGCCTTCTCCCAGTGAGAAAACACAACCCAGGGAAATCCACAGTGTCCCTAGGCAGGATCATAGAGACCTGTCTCTGCCATAAATAATGTTTGACTGCAGGAATTGGCTTGGGAGGCAAATGAGTAGGGCAAGTCCTGTGATTCCCAGGGCATGGGTGTTTCCACTAAAACATATAAAGGTATCACCATGGGTGTGCCCTAGCTTCTGCCTGGGATTGGGATGAGTCTAATATGGCTCTGTTGGCAGTATCCCAGACTGCAGGACTGAGCAGGCAGGTGTAGTTAGGAATGTTTGCTGTTACCACTTATAAATCCCCAGTGCCTTCACTATCCTTTGTCACACTAGTACATTATAAATTAGATTACATTACAAAGGCTGGTGTCTCTCTTCTGAAGGAAATTTCCTTCTTGTTTTCTTCCTTGATAACATTTCAAACTGTCGGAGTAACTACAAAGCCACAAAGCATGTGTCTAGACTATACTGTGGTCTGACAGGGACAGGACTTAACCAAGATAGAGGCAGCCATCTGGTCCTTTAAGGTGTTCAGTAGCATCTAAGGCTATTTTGTAGCCTTTCCCTTAGGAGTTTTTAGAATGTCTTGGTGCAGCTTTGCTAGATTGTAAATATGGATGTTAGTACTCAAGACATGTCTTGAGGACAGACTGCTTTTCAAGGAGCCACAGAAACACAAGACTACAAAAAATAAAATAGATGGTGACCTCTGCCCAGCTTCTACTGTCTTTAAGCTGGTTTTCCTGTTCAGGCCCTCTCCAGGAAATACAGATCAACGATGCATGAATGATAAAGGTTAGCTTGCCATTTAAAGCCTAACAAATAAATTTATTTATTTTTTCATAAAAGGCTCAGGAAAAGTGAAATGACAGCAAAGCTAGGGAACTGTAAGGTCATGTGACAGAGAAGGAATGAAAATTGGACAAATGCATAGGAGTTGATATCTTGAAAATACTTAGAACATTACATTATGCTGCTCTTCACAGAGGTACAGCAGGTATTCTTCACCCATTTTATCGCACTACTTTTCCAGTAGTATTTTTCCTTTTAGAGAGGGAATTAAAAAAAACAGTTACTGTAAGTAACAATAGGCCTTACAGTAACTGGCTGACTGTGATGTGATGGAAATCTCATTCCAAGTATACAGCTATTAATTTTCTTTTGTTATGTGCTACATCTGACAGTACCCAGGAAATGAAGTCTTTCTTACCCAGCCACAGCTTCTGCTGGAATAGCAGGAGCAGAGCTAAAGGCAGGACATGGTGGCAGAGAAGCAACCCCACAGTTAGATGCTGAGCTGTGGTAACATCTCCAGTCAGCCAGGCACAGAGAGGGACATCAGTGGAAGCAGATTAGTGATGAGTGACCTAGTTTTCTCCCTCATTACATCTCCTCCAAGACACCCTCCATAGTGACCAAAAAGCAATACCAACAGAGAAAGCCCTCCCACTAGAGGAGGTTGCAGTGTGCACAGTATGGCTGTATGACAGTTGCTACTTCTTGTCCCCACGTTGTAATAATTTCAAAAACTGTGTGTGGAGTTCCTTGAAGCAGCTGAGAAAACTCCAGCTACTGCAATAGGGGGGCTCCAGGCCACAGCTACACTGCTGTTTCCATCAAGTGAGCCCCAGCGGGTCCTTGGCACTCTCTGTGCACTGTGTTACAATGTGACACTAAAGCCTGAGTCCCACACACCAAGAAATTGGCAGCACTGGCCTCTCGAAGTCGTGGTCTCCTTTTCCCACTTTCATAAATGCAATTATGGCATTTTTTGCTTTTCTTGCCAGAAGGCAAGGGAGAATGAAGGGAAAGCAGCTTGGCAGCCCAAAGCAGTGAAAGAGACAGACTTAGTTTCATTGGAAGGGTGATGAGGAAGAGGAAGAAGTGTATGTCACTGCACAATTTGGGGAGCTCCACTGAAGACAGCTTGTCTGAGGCACATCCCCCTCCTTCATTTTGATGTTCTCACATAGACATCTCAACATTTTCTGTTCAAGACTATCCCATGTATTACATGAAGTAAATACAGGATGATTAGCTAGCAAATGGAATATTCCAAGTACTGCAACAATGAGCGCAGAGAAGACTTGAATGTGTTGCATCTTCCAAACTTTCTTTAGCTCATGAGGCTCTATTTTTGTGCTCAGTATTGCAACTGAACTTCACAAACCATGACACCACTCTAAACAGGCTAGAATGTGTGATTTTTAAACAGCTGAAAGTGAAGTATTACCATTTTAACAGCTATTACTAAATATCCCTTATGGCCTTAGAGATGAATCCCCACACTTGCCAAATGTAAGCTTAGGCCAACTCTTCTCAGTGGTTTTTTGCAGCCCAACTGGCAGCAATTCTTGCATTTCAGAAGTATCACTAGAAATTTAAGGTTGATATAGTAGCTAGTCCATAAAACCTAAAAGCCATGTGCACATTTCAGAGATGGTAATTTTATCTGCCTGAAAATAAAGTGGACATTTACTCAAAAATTTCAAGCTTAAAATTTGCAGAGCAGCTTTATTAGAACCAGTATACTCAAAAGAACTGATGTGGGAACAGGGTAGAAAAAGGAGGAAGAGAAGATTTACAGAATTCCCCTGTTTAGTTTAGTTCAGTCTAGTTTCAGTCTAATCAGCAACTTGTCTACATTGAACAAGCCCTGAAAGTCTAAGGGAATTTGGTTGATTTATATTGTAGCATTTTTTCAGTGTTCATACTGAAAAGCATTTTTAAAGTATTGTTACTAAAACTGTGCCCTGCAGTTCTTGTATTACCACTTTACTTTCTGCATCTTATGTGCTAGTCTGAAACTTTGTACCCGACAGCACTAAAGGCACAGAAGTGTAATTGAGAGCAAAATTAATGAAACTGATGCTGTTACTCTTTTAAAAACTGGGGTAATCCCAAACCTAACTCCTCCCCGGCCTAGAGCAAGAAAGTATTCTTGCCAAATTAGCTTCAGTACTTTACCCAATTTATTTAGTTTGGTGCTTGACTTGGTGGTGAAAGAAGGAGAACAGGGAGCAGGGTTCACTGGCACTACCTTTTGTGAAAAGGGCCATCTGTCACAGAGACTAGTTTTGCATGATTGTTGTGGTAAATCCCATCTTAATTGCCTGCTCTCATCAAAGCAGTAATTGGGGGAACTGCAGCTCAAGAGGACAAAGCAACCAGCCCAGAAGCCTTGGTCTCATCAGAGGGAAACAAGAAGCCAGACATCAGGTTACATAGAAATGTTCTCAGATCTTTTCCTTTTATGGTAAATTTTCCCCCCAAACAGCATAAGCAGGCTGCAGATAGGACATGACAGCAGAATTAAGAGAATTTGAAGGAAGGAAGCAGGCTACTTTAGTCTTTCAGAATGAAAAGGTATGGTAGGGGACAGTTCTTTGTGAAATCATTTGTAAACAATTATTCAAAAATCAAAACAACCAAAAAACTTCAAAGCTATGTGGCTTCGGAAAAAACACATTTAGAAGCTTCAAATACACAGAAATGACATATGTTTTAAGAAGTGAAATTATAATGAGTCATTTGTATGGTTTTCCCCTGTCCCAGCCTCCCCAAATAAGGGCACCTGGTGTGATAGCTATTAATGCATTATCTGGCCAATTTTCCAGCTTCATAAAGAGTTTTGTGCTTTGACAGATGCTCAAATGAACTAACTTAGAGACTGCAGGAATCTTTCAAAAATATGGACAGTATCCACTAATTTAAAATGTTGCCCTAAAATCCAGTTTCACCCTAATGACACATACCACTGCAGTTGTGTGAGAATGGGTCCTGCTTTCATCATCAGATAATCATTTCTCTCAAGAACATTCCCAATTCAGTTTCAACTTTACATACAGAATCTAGACAACTGTTCAGATATTGATGCATACCATGCCTCCAAAATTAGAAGCCTATTTTTTTTTTTCAATTTCTTTTATACAGCTGTTTCATCAGCAGGTCATGCATTTCCCCATGTGTCACCTTTACTGAATTGTTGACATAAACAAAATTTTAAGGACTGCAGTTAAAGACATAGTTAAGAATATCTACTGAAGCTTTTCAGTCCACAATTCAATCTTCTATTTTAATAAGTGTGCTTAACTTTAGAGAGTTATGTGCACAACAAAATATATGTCATTCTTAAATAAATTCAGGTATTTTGAAAATATAGCAGTAAGTCAGGTCAAGGGAAGCAATCCCACCCCTCTACTCAGCCCTAATGAGGCCACACCTGGAGTGCTGTGTCCAATATTGTCCTCAGGACAAGAGATATGGAGCTCCTGGATCAGNAAAGAGAGATTGTGGAGTCTCCCTCGCTGGAGATACTCAAGAACCCCCTGGACACAATCCTGTGCCGTGTGCTCTGGGATGGCCCTGCCTGAACAGGGAGGCTGGAGCAGGTGACCTCACTGCGGTCCCTTCCAACCTGACCCATTCTGTGAATTCACTAGAACACTAGAGAATGCAGGAATTGGGGAAGAAGAGTACTACCACGTTCAAAATAGATTTCTAACTAATGAGAGAAATTAATACAAGACTGATTTAAAAAAAACCTAGAAAATCTGAACTCATTAAAGTGTCTTGGCAAACATTTGATTAGGATATACCTTTTACATTTCCTAGTCTGAAGCTGTTAAGTAGAAAGCTACCACGAATTTCAGAGGAAAAAGTGACGTTCAACACTTGTGTACTGAAAGTTTAAGTAAAGTCCGAATCTTGGTGAACTATTACTTGCACAACACATTGCAGCCAGCAGTAGGATCCTCAGTCTAACAAGCGTGCTTTGAAAACCCTGCAGCACAAACCACCCAAGTCAGATAAGCTAGTTTCACTCCTAGGAACAAACACTGCAGACTTACCCCATTCCTTCCAGAAAAAAATGTATTAAGGAAGTTTAAATATTGGCCAGTGATATTATTCACCAAGGGGTAAAAATATAAAAGCATGTTTTAAGACATTTTACACCACATCCTTAGATGTAACTCTAAATGAACAAGAACACCATGGCTTCAATGAAAGTTATTTAAATTTGAATGCAGAGAATACTTTATTAACTGATTACAGTTTTGATGACCAATTTTTAACCGTAAGTAGTGTGGGAAACATAGTGGGGGACATTAAGGCTGAGCCATATATATATAGACAAATCTGGATACTGATATTCTGTACATTTAACCTCTGCTTTTTCTTTATACATCTTTTATTCAGTGTCTGCAATGAATCAAAGAGGAAAAAACAAAAAAAAAAAAAACTCGGCCACTAATTTAGTCTTGTACCTGGAATGAATTTTTTGCATGGGTTTTTGAATGCAGTGTATATTTCAGTGTTGATGAAGGAGATTTTTTTTTTTTTAACCATATTCCCAATGAAGTGTTTAACTGGAGTTTGTTGCTATTACACATTTGTGCAATTATTTTTCTCTTTCAAAAACTAGCAGTATTTCTCTCATGTAGAGGTTAATCTATTTAAGATAGCATTAAACTTACCTAACAGATTGGGAAATCAATATAAATTAAGTGCCTGTGGTGTGTATCAGTTTTCCTGCTCTAAGCAACCCCTATCACTTAAGTGGACATACTTGCAATTTTACAG
Organism: Thryothorus ludovicianus; assembly: GCA_013397245.1. Lineage (NCBI taxonomy): Eukaryota > Metazoa > Chordata > Aves > Passeriformes > Certhiidae > Thryothorus > Thryothorus ludovicianus. The sequence goes on from VZTB01015764.1 coordinate 393,495, forward strand.
AATTACACTGACTTTTCAACAAAACCCAGAAAAAAATTAATTTACTGTTTTTGCACTGTGAGCAGTGCTCCTACACAACGTGATAACCGTTTTCCATCTGTACAGCTCCCTTTGTAAAGCTGGGCAACACATATAAAAGAAAGACAGACATCAATGGTTTGTGTTCTGAAAGATAGTTCAGTTCTTTAGTTCCAGTCACTGAAGGAAGAGGCAGAGGCAAGTTTGAATTATCCCAGAAAACTGAACAATTGGTTTTATTTGGTGTCTTCAAGATGCTTCACCTTCTGTGGGAGATGTAGATGATGTAGGAGAGACCATTTCAGGTTTTCGTGAAATTCTGTCCAATTCCGCCTGAACATCTGTTAAAACTGGCTTCTGACCTACAAAATAAATGTGCATCATTCAGTCATGTTTATGAAAGAAAAGCCTATGGGTATCTTCAATTCTCAAATCAGACAAATCCTAGTAATTGTTACTGCACACTTTGGGTGCAAAATTAAGGCATAAGGCCAAAACCCAAAAGAAACAGAAAGGAAACAGCAGAGAGAAAGTCTTATCCCTTCATATTTCCAAAGAGTTAAAGTATAAAACACAGAAGACTATTAAGACTAGTTAGGACTACTTCTATACAATTTTCTATATAATTTGTATTTTAAATAGTGCTGAATGTAAAAATCAGGGGTTTCACCAAACTCAGCAAAGTCAGTTTTGTGTACTTGGTCAGTATAAATCTGACACCAACTGCTCATGGGTGTACACAGACCTGCAGATGGCAAATCCTTTTCTCTCCTCACCCACTTATTTTCTCCCTAACTTGGAATGGCACATTTGTGCAGCCACACTCTAACCTAATTCAAGCTCAAAACACACCATTTCTCCCCACCCTTATAATTCCTACTCTGCAGTCTAGGTTTCCATCCCACTAGTTTCTATAGCAAGAATGGAGGAGACAATAAGAGAAAAGGCAGGGTAGTATTAGGACTCCAATGTCATAACAAGTGTGCATAGCATCTGTAAAAGAATGTTCTGACACACGGGCAGTTCTAGCAGTGTCCCAGCATCCTTTCTGAGGATGGAAATTAACAGGAACTATCCATAAAGGTAATTTTAGCCAGATGTACTTTGCTGCTCTTCAGATCATTTAATAAAAGATAATACTGTATTACAATCAAAGCAGCTAATGTTCCAACTAATAAGCAGAGGAATTTCCCAAAGCTGCTGATTTGAGTAATTCTCAAATCCCAATCTGTCTTAACAGACAGTTTTCAGATTTGAAGAGTGAATGCCACAGATATCACTAAATACAAGACAGCAAACACTGAAGAAGGTGAAGAGGCCACATATAAGCCAAATTTATTATAATTATTAATTATGGTAATTCCTTGAAAATATAGTCCTTTCTGATGCTAAACTGGCTATAGCCCTAACCCTTCATTTATTGCATAGCAGGAAATCTCTGAGAACTGGTTTGCTCCTTAAAAATTAAATTCTATCCTTGAAGTTTCTGCCACAGCCCCACAGAACACTTGTCTGGAGTGCTGCCTCTGTTTGCTTGGCATCATCCAAACCTGCTGCCAGCCACTCCCCACAGGATTTTCAGTGGGTGCTCTCTGTGCCTCATATTGCATCAGCTGCATTTGTTTGAACAATCTCCGTATGTTGTTCACACTGGCACTGCTGACTGTGCCTACAGCACATTAGGAAGCACTCAAGCTTAGCCATCTGAGTTTTGCACTTAGAAAAGGGAAGTGTGCAAAGGTGAAAAAAAAAGTCAGGGTTAATCTACATAAAAGGTTAGTGGGAAGTGTGAAGCACCAATGAAACATCAGCATTCTCCCCTAAGCACAGATAACCTCTGGGGAAACAGGGAGGGAAGGTGTCTGTAAACACATGCCCTTCAGTAAATACCAAAACATTTCAATTTGGAATAGCAAGAAATGCCAGTATAGTCTTGCATCTAGCTTTAGCACAGTCACTATTAAATATTTCTAGATTAATAATAATTATTAATCACCTCATATATAAAGAGCTGTCAAAAGAAAAGACTTAAGTATTTTTACAGGCTGTCACCAAACTCAAAGTGCTTATCACATCAGAGCTAGAACACTAGTGAAAGAAAATTTGAAGCTATTTTAATACTGACAGTATTGTTAAAAAGAATCAACTTGAAATACAGTTCTAAGCTATTTAAATAAGACTAGAGGAGGCTTATGGCATAAACCATTTCATTGGGATGGTGGAAACAAAGGGAAGAAATGTAGACACAATTCATGCTTAAACAACTATAAGATTTTTTCTTTGCTCCTCTGAAAGCCACAGAAAGTCAATACTAAAGTGCTGTGAAAACAAAAGGAAAAAGCTATATAGAATAGAAAAGCATATATATAACTGGATGTTATATATATAAATAAAAAAAATTAGTTAAATATAGTAGTGTTCATACTTCTGATAAACTATGCTAACAGGAACAATTCATCACTCAATTTAGATTGAGTCAATCTTCTGTCATTAATCATACCTGACTTTTTTGCTGATGGTGGCAAGTTGCTGCCAGCACCTCCAGCGCCACCTCCTCCTGGACTGCCACCAACACCACCAGGGCCACCAGGAGAACCAGTTTTCTTGCTCAGGAGACTATTGAAGAAATTAGCCAGGACTCCTTCAGATGTAGCTCCAGCTACAAGGGGAAGAAGGAAAGAAAAACCACAAAACAAAACCAACACAGATTTTCTAAGTAAATAATGATTTAGTGCGTTAATAAATCTAAATAAGCACATTAAAGCAAGCAGGCAAAGCAATTATTTCACTCCTCCAGCTGCATTTGTGCCCTTATAAGAAAAGGTACCTTTCATATTGGGATCAATCTTTTTTGACCCGGTGGGGATAGGTGTAACACTGGCAACATTCGATGTTACAGATCTATTTGGTGTCCTAGGAGATCCACCAGGAACTCTTGGTGAGGCATCCTATTAAAAAAAAGCAAAATAAAAAAAAAAAAACCAAACCAACAAACCCTAGGTGTGAGAATGCTTTAAATGAAGCATTTTGTTATTTCTCATAACTTTTGCATTTTAAATGTAGTATCTAATGCAGCTGAAATGACACAGGATTAATTTGCTGATTGCATACAAGTTTTTTCACACTGGTAGAACATTGTTAAAACTATTAACTTTGGTGTAACTAAAGCACAAGAGAAGCTTTTAATTTCATCCCCGTGAGAAACCAGAATACCCATCTGTCACTCAGTAGTGCCTCTGACCATAAATGAATTCTAACATAACGAAAATGAAAGCCAGGACCTTCAGCCCTTGCTGTCAATACAAGTTGTGACTCTCTGCAGAGTGTCATAATTTTAGAGCACTGTGAGTCTTTAAATACTATGTAGTATAAAACAATTAGATCAAATGATACTTGACAGTGGAGATAAAAGCAACCCTCTAAATATATAAAAGGTAATGATTTCATATGATGATATTTAAAATTTTTATTACTAACCACCGGCCTTCCTGCAGCAGTAGGTGGTTGTTTCGCCAACTGTGACTGAAAAAAACCAAACATACACATGAAGTGTTAGACATTACAGTGACTAAGAATACAACCCCAAGTTTGTATTGGGAATGTTGTTAAATGAAACTCTTGCTGCTTGTTTTATAGTCGGAAAATTACCTGCTGCTTCATAAGAAACACTTGGTCATCCTCTGCTACAATTTCTTTTTCATGAACAAACTGCAATAAAAAAACATGAGCATAAATTTTACTAAAAGAAGAAAAGTAAGAAAGGTATTTTCTTTTTTAACTGCTGGTAGATAACCAAAACATTCAATAATGAAATATATGTATAAAATACTATGATTGCTGCATATCACTTTTTTCATATTTAAGATTGCTGCCTCATGATTCCATTTAGGCCAAGTTAATTAGAAGTGAAATAGAATTATCATTAACTCCTTTGACCTGTCAGGCATAAAGCTGTAGATACACTTGTAGAAAGACCCACTAAAAAGTTCATTTAATCATTCAGTAAAAAGGAATTAAGTAAATAAAGGTGCATCCTTGAGGGGGTCTCAGGATCAGTAAGAAACATTCATGGATGCACACACTCTGCATCATACCCATGTCTCTGTTAATTTATTGATGCCCCTCACCCCAGTGTTACTTTTTAGGTAGCTATGGCACACATGACTCTTCACCTGTGTTGCATCACACTGGTGTAATAACTGGAAACAGACATCTCAGATCCCAGTTCTATCCATCAAATCAAAAGCACTCTCTTTTCAAGTAAGATCATCAAAAATTTTGCCCAAGCAAGCCTGGCAAATACCAATACCAAAGCTTATAATCCAGGCCTGAAGTTTATAAGTGTGCAAAAGGAAACATTGTCCATTATATTTTCCTTGGATACCTATTTAACATGTCTTGATATTTTCTCTAAAGATTTCAGAAAGGACATAGTATTAGTTTCTCCACTAAAATAATTCCCAATTGAAAATAAGATCAGTCAAAATCTTAGCTTTGTTAGAAAAAAGCTATTCTTTTGTTAGAAATAGGAATATCTTCAATAACCTCTGAGTGCATGGGAATCCACTGCTGCAGGCATTTTGTTCAACACCCTCACACATGTTTACAGGTTGTTCTGTCAAGGCTTTTTGTTAGATAGTACAAGGGAAAATACACTGAATATATATAGAAGCTGTTTGCACATGTTTATTTTTGATTTTACACCGTCTCAAGTTTTCTTATTTTAAATATTCCAAAAGAAACAGAAAGCATTATGAAGTTATAAACAACTCAGAGCAAAATGAAATGTTCTTAACAAACACCAACTCAACCTGAGAAACAGGTAAATCATATTGAGGCTTTTCAATACCAAATATGTCTTAAAAGCAAAACAAGTGTATTTGTAGTCTTGAACAATGTAACAGTGGCAGAAAAAAAGGAGTAAGCTGAAGAAGAGCTGTACGGAACAAAAACACATAATGATGTTTTTTATTAACTAAAGAACAACTTAAAGGACAAAAGAACACCACCCCCTCTATGGTACATCACACTTTTGATAACCTGGAAGCATAGTGTCAATGAAAGAGAAAAAAACTAACAAGCAAATAAATAGCAAAGCAGTTAAACGCAAAGATATCTCAGTGTACCTTTCTGACTGGTGGTTTTGTTATGATATCTTCAAAATTGTCATCTGCTTTTAGTGTCTGGAAGTTCTCATGCAATATTCCTATCTTCTTGTCATTATCCCAACCTGCAGGACTAGAGAATTGATTATTTGGCTTAAAATTCTATTGCTACTCCAGGCTACTCTTGCATGCACTCCTGAACTGCACACAACTGAGAGCCAAGCAAGCTGCCACGTGCCCATTCTCCTATGCAAGCTGGGTATTGATCAGTACAAGTAGGCAGAGACTGGTTCACCATAACAGAGAAGAGGAAAATCTCTGGGCTTAACAATTCCCTTTGGAGCAATAAGTGTTTGTAATCTTCATCCACTGCCACTCACCAAATTCCAAGTCATGAGAATGTTACGTGGAACTTTAAAAAGCATGAACCAAAAAAGGCTCAAAATGCTGCTTTACAGTATTGCACAGACACATTTTGTAGTCACACATGCAATAGTGCAGATAACTTACATAAATACTGCATCTTTTTCCACAACAACAGCTGGAACGTTGAAAGGAAATCCATACAGCTTCTGGACTATATATTTATACACTAAATCAATGTTTTTGTTTTCTTTTACTGAAGTGTAAATAAGTGCTGCCCCATCTGAATAAACATGTTAAAGAAAACTTAGTGGCTAGTAAGAGAAATTAAAGTAACCTTTCAACCATCAAAAAAGGGTCAGTTACTTTGTAGAATTTTGAAAGGGAAGACAAAATCAAAGCAAAACAGGTCAAATAACTTCCAACACTTCATTCTGAAATAAGCTATTAAGTAATTTAAATCAATATTTTTTTCTGTATTTGTTTTAGGCCAACTCAGCCATTGATTTTCAAGTAAAGGCTCTTTTTGCTTTCAAAGCCCTCAGTACCAACGGTTTCACTGCAATGCCTTTAAAACAGTTTTCTACTTTTAATGAACAAAAATTTTCAAGACATATCCCTGTATCTTCTCATTACCCCAACCCTGCAAGCAATGCAGCACTAACACTACTAGCTTCAAAAATGCCAAAGATCTTCCACTTTCCCATCTGTGTGTTTTTAATTAGGGGAACAAACTCTTACATTATACAGTGATCTGCTTTTACAGGAAACTAAGGCAAATGAGTTTACTATGTATCAGTTACTAAAGACCAAGAGAGTGCTTAGTGCTCTAGCATGATTCAGTATCAAATTAACACATTTTTATGCACAGGATTAATAAAACAGAAAATTTTACTCAGGGATTAAAAAAATACCCAATTCCCTAATTTATTTCTACATGGCTGAAATCCAAATCCTAGGATAGTTATATAATGGGGTCTGATTCCTATTCTGTGAAATTTAGAATGGAATTTCAAGTTGTATATGGCATATGCAATCATGGAGGCTAATCCCTACTATTTTATATTCTTCCACCACATACAAGTGTTACTACATAACTCCATTTTGAAAAATTAGGTCTTGGAAACCCTTTGAAGGAAGTACCATTTCAACTGAGGTCTCTCAAACTAGTTTTTCCATCTGTCACCTACTATCTCCTCCAATAGCATTTAAACTTCCCTTTACCACAGCACAAATGATGACATGTAGGGATGTTAGTGGCATCTAAAATCTAGATCTCAGCATATCTATCTGACTAAACAGCACCAGATAGTATTTTACACAATTCCTCTAAAAATATGAATTTTAAAAATAAAAATAGCACAACAACAGATTCTGTGCATTGTCTCTGTACCAATACAAGGGAAGTCAGTGGACCTTGCCTACAGCAATTCCCACTTCTTTTCTTCCCTCCTAACCTCAGCCTGTAGAATTACTGAACATGGATGAGACTGCATATTTGGGACAAAATTAATAACATGCCTTATGTGCATCTGGAGCAAGATCACACTTAAATGAATTATCTCGTTATTTTAGGGAGCTTGTCAGCTAAGATGTGCTGTTCTGAGAACTGATCTCCTAAATGTGGAAATAGAGGCAATAAGGAAATTCATGGTAAGGGGACATGCTAGAAACTCTTGTAGGTCTGTAAAAAAAACCACACAAGAAAACAGAAAAATTTAATTCAATGTTGCCCATGGGGGTAGCTGAATCAGACTGCAAGCTACAGTAAAAGAGTTGTATCCTACTTTGGTACAGACAAAAATACTCTTTTAAGCAGGCACCCTACTTTGGTACAGACACAAATACTCTTTTCATTATTAATATAAACATAGAATTGAGTAATTATATAATCTTTTTGACATGTTAAAGGATACACTGTAAGCAAAACCGTCTGATATGTGACTGAATGAAGTCGAAATGTTCATCTCTGTAGTCATGCTCTTTTTCCAGAACACTGATGGCATCACACTGTCAAAATAAACACAAAATTAATATACTGCTTTCAGTCACCTGCTAAAATAGCAGTGCTGCTACACATCCAGCTCACAAGGGGAAAGGGAGATGGAGTGGGGTGAGGTAGTGCAGAAGAAAACAAAAATCTGCTAAGATAATTTAGAAGCACAATGGAACCTTTTTGGTTTTAATAACATATGATTGGATGTACACATACTGGAGTCAGCATAACTTGAGAGTTCAAGTGGCTGGAACTTTGCATTCACTCTCTCTACCCACTCCAATGCACTCCACACTCAAAATCTCTGTTGAAAACTTACCACTAAATGATATCACCATTTTTTACCCAATTTTTTTTTTACACATTGTGGCATTAAAAGATAGTGGTTTTAATCCGGTTACTAACTATCTCTTTGCAAAGGGACGTAAAAGCAAGGAATATGGAAGCAGAAAAAGAAAAAAGGTGTGGGGGTGGAAAAAAGAATAGAAGGAAACTAGCAGGTGAGGAAAAAAAATGCTGTTCAAATGAGAGAGTTAGCCTTCCAGAGGAGGAACAGCATATGCATCAAAAGGTTTATGCCTTCCCTGGGGGCCAGCAGAAGCTGCAGATGCAGTATGCTTAATGCCAATGAGAATTGAGGAGCCAGGGGGAAAAAAACAACAAAACCAGATAAAAAAATAGCCACAGGAGAACCACACCATTGTTTTCTTTAATATGGTTACATATCTAACAGAAACCAAAACAGATCATAAAAACACCCTAAGAACTGAGAAAAGTCAGAAGTGCAGCACTTCACTAACTACAACTCTCAAAGAAGTTAATCTTCAGAAAAATATCAGAAATATTTAAAAATCCACTATTTTCAGAATACAGAGGACTGTGGAATTCAAGGGGAATTTTAGTTGCTTATTGACTAGCTCATTTCTGTGAGCAAAACCAGGTCTGAGATATTTCTCAATTCCTTGAAAACTGGTAGAACTAAAGGAAAATCTAATTCCAAAATAACAATAAATAATGGGCTCCAGAAGATAACCAATCTTCAATATTAAACACTTTTAAAGAGTTCTTAAGTGGGGTATTCAGAGTAACTTAATAACCATGTGCTTCCCACCCCAATCCACAATTGACAGAGTTATTTCAATAAAATATGCAAAAAACCTAAAATGTGAAACAAACCTTTGTACAAACTACTACTACTGGAATGCCTAAGTTACATGTTAGTGTATCTGCACCCAGGGGTAAAATCACACTGTCATCTTTGTCTTCCTGTAATGAAGTATTTCTTCTCTGTGGAGAAGCTGGAAAATCCTCGCCTGGTTCTATATATTCCTGGAAGTCTCTTACCACTGAAAGTAAAAAAAGTTACATTAAAACATCAGCTGCTTTATTATTTCAACAATGATTTCCACTGCCATTGATCTTTAGCACTGTAGATTGTATAGTACTTCTGCATCTTGGTATTGAAAAATGGACCATGCACCTAGTCCTGGCTAGCTGTTGACTCTGTGCAGCCCAAGGGAGAACTAGCAAGTCTGAGACCTGCTGGATCAGCAGCCAGAAGAACATGATCAGATAAAACTGTCCATAAGGACAACACGAAATATTTTTTTTTTATCATTGTGTACCCACTAGGCAGCTGCTACTAAGAATTACTGTTTGATCTGCTTCCTAAGGGATGTTAAGTTTCCTTCCATTCTTCTTGGCAAAGTTAATGGAATAGTTTGTCAGAATAAACAGAATTAAGCCTCACACAAACTACTTAGCTGCTACTGTATACCAGGTTTCACACACAGACCCTTTGTCCACACTTCACTCTCTATACAATGACTCAGTAGTAGTCTAAACAAAAATTATTAGAATATATAAACACTAGTTTAACCTAGCTTTATAATTAGTTAATAGCATATTAAACATTTGGTATGCTTTAAAATTGTCAGATATTACTTTGAAATGTAGTGAGCAGGGTAAGTTACACTCTAACTTCCTTTTTTCCTAGTTCTTGTTGCAAGTCCTTGTCATGTTCCACTGCACACACCCAAGCCTCTAATTACACAGTCACTTACTATTACTGCAGTCAGGGATGCAATGTGAGGCATAAAATGTCTGTATTTTTCACATCACATGTCCTGTTCCACACAGCAGAAATGAGGCTCTGCCAAACCAAACCACTGCCTACTATTCTATGAGTAGCACATCCTGATCCAGCACAAGCAGTCAGGCAGCTCAGCTGCATCATGCACAGGGGCAATGAACTACACCAGAACATCCTCACTTCTGCGTTAATCCACTGCTACCTTCACTAAACTGACTGAAGCCCTCTGAGTTCATACCTAGAAAAGCATCTGTGCAATCAACAGAGCAAGACTTACCCGGACACCCTAGTGGAAAAATTATATTAGGATCGAACAATTGTTCAATTCAAGATTGTTCAATTTTTCTGCACATCTTGGAGTTCACAATAACAAAAAGCATGTGCACAGGTTCTCATCTCAAACTGTTAACTGATGCTCTAATTCAGGGAACGCTGCTATTTCAAGTCTGGACCAAGGAGCTTCTGAGATTAACTGAATGTATCTGAAACCCAGAGTTCTCACCACAATATGCCAGTCATTCTACAGTGTCTTTCCTGTATAGTATCCTGTCCTGGGATAATTGCATAAATCCTCCAGTGGATTCCTAAAATTCCCAATGTGTGATCAAAACATACTAATTTTTATGTAAGTAAGGAAAGCAGTAAAAAGGAGGATTAATTTAGTATATCACAGCTCCAAAAACTGTGGAATACTATCTCAGGTCTTCCTTGGAAACACAATTTCATCAAACACAGATTAATTCAGTGAAGAGGAAGAGCTATTTCAACCCTTCACACACAGCTGCTATGTATCTCCAAATGCCTTTCTGTACCAGTCCTAGTCCTCGCAGGGTCTGCCTTTGAATGGAGTTAAGCTGCTAGAACTGAAGACCAACACAGCAGCATGCCTCCAGAAAACTACACACACAAACCTTCAGTAGATTTCAGCCCAGGCAGCAAGTTAAACCATCTCTCAGGAGCACTGAGCCTGACACAAGAATCTAGTGGGATCCCATAGCTAAAAGTCAGGCAAGCAATGTCCCCTCCTCCTTTTGGCAGTGTCAAGCTCCTGCTCGCCTAGCAATGCATGAAGTCACCTCACAACAGGATCAAAACAGAAAACAGCTTCCAGTCACATCTGGATTGTGTCTAGGGCCTTTGTTATACCCAATGTTCAGATGCCTTATATCTGTAGGAGTTAGACCTATCTGTAGGATGATAGAAAACCAACACAGACAATTAAATGGAGCAGCATTTTTTTCTTGACTCATTGCATTGCTTGTATTTTCTGGATTTTGTAGAGTTTCTCTAGTCTGTTCACTCAGTCTGTAAAGAAGCAAAACTATCACACCTTTGATAACCTAGATACCGTATCCATACTTTCATCCAGCAAAATCCTACCCTGAAAGCATTGTTTAATACACATGCACTAACATCCAAAACCAAACCAAAAAACACACTGAAACAACTTCTTGTGGAAGATTCTCAAGGATGATACTTCCCTCAAAAGATTTTCTCTCTTAAAGGAATCAACAAAACAAATAATATTCCCCATACTTCATTCCAGAGTATCTACAACTGTCACCTTACATTCTACTTCATCACAGCACAGCCACAATCTGTATTTCTAAATTAGCATAAGCACTCATTGCTTCAGGATGTACAAGTCAGAGTGTAACTTCAGACTTAAAAAGAAAGTATAGCTATGCTATTTGATCTCAACACACAGCTTTCTCAAATCTCTTCCTTGTAGTAATTCACTGAGAAACGAATGGGAAAGACTTAAATTCTACTACCCTAAGGGAAATACAAAGGATTGCTCAAAAGTAATACAGAGCCATAATGTGAGTTCAGTCAGCTAGTTTAAGAAACCCTGCAAAATCTCTGTGTTCTGCATGTTTAAAACTAAGAAGAAAAGACACTGACAGAACAACAAATACATAGCTCTGTTAATATCAACAATAATTACAATAAAATTCTTCAAGTGGAAAGGGCTCAGATGCGGCCATGCTGCCATGAATCCTCTCAAAATTCACACTTTTGGTAGGCACAGAACATAATTCTCTAACTGGCTAACTACAGGAACAGTTAAGGAGCTGATGCAATGATCTGTCTTTAAACAAATAAATGAAAAATTGAATGCTTAGAAAATTTTTTTTGTTTGGTGAATCTTACCTAGAAAAATAAGTAAAAATAGAAAAAGCAAGACTGTAATTTCAGCCGTGTTCATTCTGCAAGTTTTTTCCCCCCCTACATTGTTATTCTGTTAGAAAGAAGCACTAGTATTGTTCACATAGCTACTTGAGACTTATCTGAAGCTAGACTTGCTTGGTAAGTTCTAATTTTAAATAATACTTCCAAAGAATGAAAAAGACTGCAATGGAGAGATTAAATGGTGCAGAAAGCATTAAGCATATTTAAATGGATTCCCATGTATCTGCAGAATACTCACACTTTTGCTCCATTTCTTTCATTTCTTCAGGAGGAATTTTTAATTTGTCAATATGTTCTCTTACAACACTTGCCCACTTTTGTAAAGAATCCAGTGCAGTCCAAGGTCTAGACATGTCTACTACCAACATAATTAGAGTGTCCTTTAGAGAGCTTGCCTCCATTGCAAATTTAAGAAGACCTTTGTGATACAGGTCACCATCCAAAATCCATACATTACATCTTGTTTGGTCTACAAAAAAAAAAAAAAGGGAAAAACATTTAATGAGATTTACTTGAAACACACCTCTATATAATGGCTATTCAATGTTCTTTGGGCATGTAAAATACAAGAAAGCAGATGATGTTTTACCAGTCCATTGAACATACATAATGACACAGCAATCTGCAGCTCCTGGGGAGACAAGCTCCTCCCCTTTCAAACCCTGATGTTTAATGGCTGATAACTGAAGATCTTAAATACATTATCTGAAAAGGAGGATCCAGAGAAAGCATTCAACATTTTCAAAATAGTTATTCATCATCTTTGAGTAGGAAGACATTTCCTTCATGATGCAACTTAGAAGAGAAAAACTGGGTGAATTCAGTCATCTTTTTCCAGCCATTGGATTGCTCAGCTCTCAATGACTGCCACCTCACCTTAAAAACTCCATCTGACATGCCTGGATAATTCTTAAGGGTATAGAATCTACCTCAGCCACTCAAAAAAGAGGAACTGTAAGTTTTTAATTATTGAGTTTGACTTAACAGACTGTTTACTCTTCCAATTTGCAAAAGGACAATCACCATACAAATAGACCATCCCACTGTTTTCCCCCCCCCCCAAAAAATTACAATAGTACAAATTCACAAACACTTATGCAGCAAAAGAAGAGATGTTGATACAAAATTAGTTGGTTTAATGTAATTATATTTCCTTTCAGGTAAATTTTTATTACTTGTTACAGAAGTTCTGAGGAAGACATTTAAAGCAAATTACCAATCCTCTTAAATCTGGTTCCAAGCCATCTTTGAGATCAATATCCAGATATGAATGTCAGGAAAGTAAATGATTTCAGGAAAAAAAAAAAAAAAAAAAAAAAGGGGGCCAACTTCTTCTAGTTCTCCTTCAAAATATTTGGGATTTTTTTTTATCATATACACAAAAGTTCTTGTTTTTCTCCAAAGCTACCAGTGTATCCTTATTCACATCCCATAACTTCAAGTACTGGGATATTAAACAGGATCTTCAGCATACTTTTTCCTTTCTAGCCATACATTCACCCAAGCTTTTGGGTTTTCTTGTTTGTTTTTTAAATTTCTTTTGGCATTGTGCACAATTTCCTACCCACCAGTCGATGACAGTAGCCTTGCAGATTGTGTACCAGCAAGACAAAGGTTTCTCTGTAGGCTCAGGATAACTACTTGCCACAGCAATTGAAACGGAAGATAGAAGCCTGGGCATCTTCTCCTCTAGGCCTGAGGAACACACATCTATTCAGAATGTTGCAGCTAAGTCTGCTTCCCTCGTCTTTTCTTTTTAACTTTTTCTTTTGACAGGTTCCTCTCCTCCTCTAGCACTTAAGTGGTCATTCCTGGTATCTACTGAAAAAATTACACAGACAAACTTCCTTATGATACAAATCACTTCTGGCATAAGCTGGATTCCTGCATACTATAAAGACAGAAAAACATCCCACTGTCATTTCAAATATCACACTACTGAACCATTGCTTTCAAACTGGTTTGAGATATTGTTACAAATACAGACTCACCATCTCGGTCTTCATCATGCACATTTAAATACAAATACTCCATTCCTCTTCCTTTTTTGTACTCCTCTATTCCTTGAATTTTTCCTATTAAGCTAGTTTTACCTGCTCCATCTTCACCTGGAGAGAGAAGTAAGATACCACTCAGTCTTTAATCACAGTTACATATTAAAAACCACCTGGGGCAAGAAGAAAACCACATCCTAACAGAGTGACTGAGCTCATTGGAGTTTTGAAACACAGCAGGTTTTGTCCAAATCCATCTGTTCTAAGTGCATGTTTCAGCCTCAAATATTATTTCTGCTTACTGATAAATCTGATTATGACACCAACTATGCTACCTGAAATAGGCTCTTATCTTTAAAACCATAAGCTAAGGAGTAAAACATCTCAAACAATTTCAGTCTTTCAACTACAACCAAAGTAGAAACGAAGTTTTTCTAAAGTAGAGTTTAATTTACAGTAACTTACTCTTACAGTTCAGAACTTTCTCATTTCAAACAGCACACTGAAAAAGGCAAATCTGTTACCTCAGCTTTTATGAACTGCTTTCTTTGAATATTTTCTCTGTTACAGGTCTCAAGAAACCTTAAAAAGAAGTGACAAATAGCAAGCCCACTGCCTTACAATACATGTGTGTGTATTGGATAGCAGAGAGACAAGCCTGCAATGCAGATCCATTCATTCCTATTTTCTCCCCTCCAAAGGGAGCTTGGATAATCATTGAATCTTACAGCATATGCACAATGTAAACACCTCAACTACTGCCAGAGACCCTTCTTGAAAAACTTCAATTGGAGTCATAGGTTTCAGAGTTGGAAAACTTCATGTGCCTTTTTTTCAGTTCAAAAGAGTAATCAAACTGAATTTGGACACAAAGCAGGGGGTTGCCAGTTTGTTTTTTTTTCTCTAATTTGCAGAACGATGAGTATGTAACAGACATTACAAAACTCATGAAACTCACTCACAGCTTATAAAATTATGGTTGAACCCAGGTCCCTAAGAAATACTTTATCAAATTTGTGTCAAACAGAACATTTTTCCCCAAGTCTCTCCTCTAGAGGGAGAGTTTAAACACTTGCTTTTAATCACAAAACAAAGACAAAAGTTCAAGAGCAGCAATTTTCACTGCTAAACATAACGACGTTTTCCCTTTAAAGAGAACTGACCATGATCTTATAGATGTCACTATGGCTACATTAAAAACACTATAGCTATAACTATTGTAAAGAACAGGCATACTTTGATAAGACTGATTTTGAATTTGCTTAACATACCATCCCCAAGATTGTCACACAAGACAGTTCAATTTAGAGGACAGCTTTATTTTCATATTTCACTAACACTGGAAAACATAAGACTGCTTACTCTACGGTGCCATAAGGATTTTACTCAATTGAATGAATGTATTTTTAATGACATACATTTTGAGAAAGAGAGAGAGAAAAATAAGACCAGAACTGAAGCTTGAAGTATAGTTCAGTACAGACAAGTTAAGTGAAAAATTAAGTTGTACCCCTTAACTTTCCCACAACTTAAGGGTTAATTTGTGAGCTCCTGTATTAAATCAAGACACTTGAGCAAACAATTACAGCTAGTTTTAAATAACCACTGGAAAGCAGAGCTATTTTCCAGTCATACATCAAGCTTTTCCTCTTGTAAGAATATCTTTTAAATAATTCTGATGAAGAAGTGAAGAGTTCCAAGCTCCATCACCATGGATGAATTACAATTCCTCTTCTGCCCTCACCTCTGTACTTACCCAAGTTTCTTAAAATTGTCATCTACAAATAACTGAGAAGACTTTATTAGCTGCTGCTCTGACATGTTATGAAGCTGCTTTAACTTTTGCCAACAATATCTGTGTGATTCATTGTGCTATTTTACCTTTCTGAATTGGCAGCTTCAATTAATGCGTGCCAGCAGAAGCCTCAACAGGTAAGACAAATCAAAGTCTGTTATTCCTTTTAATGAGGGGTTGCACTTAAGAGCTTTCTGAGTTTCTCAGAACAGTTGACTTCCAGCTAAGTTCTTTTGCATACTAGAGTTTGATTCACCCAGGAGACAAAGATATCAACTTGCTTGAATTTGGGAAACTTTACTATCTTCTGTGTGTATCTACCAGCTCTTAAAGTAGCTGCAACAAGTCTAAAAAACATCTGCAGTTGTAAAAAGTTCTGAACTTGATAAAAGATACACCTAAACAGTCTAACTAAAACATCCTTAAACAGATGCCAATATCTAGACAACTATTGTTACAAAGTGTTCATGCTAAGCAATATAGGCAAACATGAAATATACTTCCTACAAACCCCTTACTTGTTATGCTCTGTGTTACATCATTTCCTC
>VZTB01015764.1:418562-438138 GCA_013397245.1 Thryothorus ludovicianus
ACAGCGGCGGGCGGTTCGGCCCGGGTTCTTCAGCGCCGCTGCCCCGTGCCAGGTGTGGCCGGGCGCTGCGCCGTGCCGCTCGCTCCCGGGCAGCCCCAGCCCTGCAGGAAGCACCTCGCGTCCAAGAGGAGTAAGTGCGGCTCGGGGGCAAGGTGTGCGTTTTGGGAGGACAGGGTGGTCATCCTCTCCAAGAGGCCTCGGTACTTGGTCTTCTCTCACGAATATCGCTTAAGAATTCGGAAAAGAATGGGTCACGTCACCATCATTTTAGTAGCTCGGCTTTGGCTAGAAGTTCCAGAAGAAGCAAGCAAGTGTGCCTACCCTCTCTTTATGTTTACTAGGTTAACACAAGAATGGCGGTAAATTCTGTAAAAGTTTAATGGGTGGGTTTTGTCCCTTTAGGAGAATTCAGGGAAAACCTAATGCAGGGGACATTTCCTTGTGTCCCCCCCTTAAACAAAGCATGCATGTTCCTAGAGACTCTGGGTATATGGAAAGGTGTTGGCTGTATTAGCGACTTTGTGTGTGCCAACAGTTTGTACTTTTATTTTTCTTCCTACTGTGTTGATTTTACTTCTGACGGAAAACACGGATTTTCAGTTCTATTTTGAAACGGGGGGGGAAAAAATCTGGTTTTTTTTAGCCATGTATTTTTCTCAATGTCTCTCTGTTGCTTTGCACCTCAAAATACAGATTTTCCTTTCATGTATTTGTCACTGTAGTAGGAGTCAGCTGTTGTAACTTGTAGGTCACCATTCATGAAAGTGTATTTCTTTCAGGTACTTTAGGTATAAAATAAGTGAAACGACAGTGGCTGTATGCTGAATTGGAAGTATCTGTCACAACAAATGTGCAGGTATTGATCAGAAGTATTTTGTCATGGACAAAATGTAGGTGCAGAACACTGGCAAAAGTTTGGATGTTGATGCATTATCCAGTAAACAGGGACCACTGAGTAGAGGAATGCTGCTGAAAAGCTGCCAAGAAAAAAACCCTTTCTGCATGATCCTGCAAGGCTTCCTTATGACCTTCTGTGAACTGCCTTCACCTGTTATCTCTGATTTTCATCACTCTTGGGTCAACTGACTTAAATCACAAAAATACAGAAAAATTGATTGCTGAAATGGCTGAATAACACTGCTAATTTAATGAGCTGAATCAGCTTGTGCAAATTGTTTGACAAATGGCAGAGCCAATATGCAGGATGGGGAACAGAACTGACTAGAGAGTAAGGGGACAAGAAGGGTAAAGTTTGAATTTGGAAAGCTTGGAATGGGAATGCCTTTTCACTGTCAGTAAACAGACCAGCTCATCTGCAGGTTGAGTTCATGTTCTAAGGGAAAGGGAAAAACACACAAAGAACCCCAACAGATTCTGGACTACATTTTCTAAGAGAAGCAACTTCTAAGAGTCCAAAGTTCAGCCATCTACTTCAATCAAAAGGAATAACATTGCTTTTAATATAATATGAGAAATGGATTGCTGTTTATCCTGGTGTGTGGTTTTTAGATTTTTGTGAAACTTTATTAAAAAGGGGAAAAATTACTGGAATTTTATGAATTAGCTTTAAACACCTCACTTGCAGAGGCACTGGGAGTAAGAAGAGTTTTAAACTACTTCATGTTGCTTGTTATTTTCAATTATGTTCCTTATCATATTGTTCATATGTGAACTATATTCAGTTGAGATATGTAAATAATATAACCCTAGGACTTTTTTGAAATTAGAATGTAGATGACAGAAGTAATATTTAAATACGTGAAAGTAGTAGAAAATAAAAGGCTGCAAGGACAAATGATAAAAAAAGCTTGCTGCTTTGTTCTGGGTTAGGAGCATACTGATGTTGAGAAAATATGGTGCAATTTTCCTGGTTTTTTTACTGTTATAGAGGCTAATATTGCTATCTGGAAAAAAAAAATCTAATTATAAAGCTACCAAGGATTATTCACAGTAAAAGAGAGAACACTTCTTTCTCCCCTCCTCCTTCTCCTGACATCCATTCATTCTGGATTCTTTTTAAGGTGGCTTTCACTGCCTCATCCTTTTGTCATAGAGGATTTTGCTGTGTACATTTGAAAGGATGTATATAGTTAAAATTCCCCAAGGATTCGCTTACCAAATTGTCACATGAAGTTTTGATGATGGTTGTGTTTTCTACCTTTAGCAGAAGGCATCCCCCTCCGCCCCTGTTCTGCCCCCTCTCCGTTTTATTTCTGTCTCAGGAGCTGCAGAGGAGAAAGTGAAAATGGAAATGCTTGGTCATCATGCTCTCAGGTTAGGTTACCAGAAAATCAGGATGGAAGCAAAAATGTTCAGACAATCTAGCCTTCATCAACTGCAATGTGCTGATAGAGTATCCCCATTAAATTATTCATAGAGTTAGCTGTACAGCATGATAGGAAGAGGAAATTTAGGAAAGCTATAATGAAACAACCATAGAAAAGCAGGGGGGAAATCAGTAATGCATTTTTGCCTTTCCTACCCTCTGAAATAATTTTCTATCTGCAAAAATGGTCTTGTGAATGTATAGGAAAAACCACTCCATGTAATATTTTCCAAAATGTAATGGGGAACAGGACTGGATGTTAAGGGTGCCCAGCAAACATTAAAGCCTCATTTTCTTCTACCTCACCCAACCTGTATTAGCCAAGGACATTTAATATAAGGTCTCCCCTACTACAAAATTGTAAGTTTTGAACTTAAAGCTAATTTTTTGATTTGATACTATGTTACACTCAGTGGCAGAGGTAAATATGACTATACAATACAAAGGTAATAAAGAAACAAGACCCGCATTTATGAGGAGAAATAACATTTTTTTCAGCTGGTGATTGTTACAACCATTGTAACTGGAAACAGCACTGCCAGCAGCTTAACTACACACATGCCCAAGAGTAAACTGGTGAAATAATGTGATTTCCTAACACAGGCAAGCTGTCCATCCCTCGGTGAGCTGCCCTAGGGTGATGCTGAAGAGCAGGCCCTTGGAGGGACTCAGCTGTGTCAGCTGTGCTGTGCTGACCAAGGAGGCACCAACAGGGAGAGACCCCTCCTGTGCACAGCTGGCTGCTGATCCTGGGAGTGGAGTCTCAGTTTCTCTCACGTTCTGTGCCTTTCCACTTTCTAATGCATTTTGACTATGCTGTGCTTGTTCTTAACAGGGGCTCCTTGTTGCCTGTCTCTCTTCATGTAAAAACTTTTGTCTGAGTTAGCAGTGTATGAAATTCAAAAAGGAATGGTCCATCTTCCCTGTCTGCATCTATTGTTAGTGGCCAAATACTATAAAATTGCTTGCAAATTTAGAAGGCTTTTTTTTTTCATAAGCCTATGGAAATGAATTGTTATAGTTCAATTACATTTAAAACATCCAGTTTGGGTTCTTAGAAAGACTTTTGCCTTTAAGGCAAAACCAACTTCTTAGCAATGTTGACCTTGTTGTTGAAATCAAAATTATAGAGGTCACTGTGCTCATTGCATACTTGTAGTTTGCTGTGCAAAAAGCTTCCCTTTGAAGAAGCAGAATACATAAAATTTCCAGAAAGATGTTTTGTTGCCTTTGGCTGTAATGTATTCAAAAATATAAAACTAAGCTTTTAAAAGAAAAAGACAGGGTGGTTTGTCCTTATTTACTGATTGGAATTTGTAGGCAGTTAGTATTCAGAAGGCATTCGTGAAGTTGGTAATGATTTTTGAAAATGGCTTTTTTGTAGTATTAACAGCCAGTCATCTGAAACTTAATCTTGAAAGTGAATTACTGATCTTGTTTACAACATTCGACATTGCAACGTTCAAGTTATTCTGTCAAGAAATGAAAAAAATACTGTATGACTTACCTGAATAATTGCTATAGCACAATTTGCAAATGGATTACTTCAGCACAGAATTAATATTTTAATCTGTATGCTGAAATTTGTTAATATAAACCGTATAGATAATACTTAAGAATAGCGAACATGCCTCAGGAGCCTTACTGGGATTAGTCCTAAGAAATACTAGACTGACCAGTTTTGTGTATCACATTTCTATTTTTCATTTGACCAAGTATAAATCTTGTTATTCATCCAGTTATGGTTTGTGCTGGTTGGTAATATAAGCTCTGCAGACCATGCAGCTATATACCACTTACTTCTAAATTTATTCTCTACATACTGCACTGTAAATTTTTAAGAATGGTCAGGACTAGCTAACTGTGAAGCAGTATATTATGGTCTGCTGCAAAGGGAGATAAAAACTGTTTTATTTCACATAGGCAGTGTTTGATTTCTTGAATCTAAATTTGTTACAAGAGCATCTTAAACATGTGTTTGTGTGCACCCTTAAATTTGCTTGGAATCAGTGGGATTTAAAATGTGCTTTTCATGTCTCATTGATGATTAAAAATATGTGCTTACTAGGAATTTATAGAAGATAACTACAGAGGGCCTGATCAGCCAAGATCTGAGTGTCCTTGTTTTCCACTGGGAGACCAGGTATGTTCCCTCTCAAGGCACTTTCAGCTCTTTCAGGGCCACATGATGTAAGTACAGTTGTTCCATTGGTTTGAGCAGGATAATTTCTGCCAGGAGAGAAGTGTCTCAGGTTGGTTGATTTGGTTGGTTTGTTTGTTTTGGTTCTTTAATACAGTACTCTTTATCCAGAAAAAAAAAATATATATGAATGAATAATTTGTCAGATTACTGTAGAGGCAGTTAGCAGCAGGCACTTGAATGTGTTTTATTAACAATCCTGCTTTTTCAGTGAGTTCTTTACCTCAGGGAGCTGAATGACTTTTTCTCAGGTAGCTGGCTTTCTTTATAGTGGCTTTTTGGTTGCCAAATGGCATGGCTACTTGGATGGGCTAACATAAAACAAGGAAGGATGTGTGTTTGTGGTGTGGCAGCTACTTCATACGTGTTGTCTCAAGGTATCTGTGAAGATTTTTGTCTTTGCTCTGTCTTTGGGAGGAATAATAAGGTATAATATTTTCCACTTACTGCAAAATAAGAGTGACACATGTGATTTCCTCATTTTACCCTTTCCCAGTCTAGTCTTTGAAACCCTATAGAGTTCAAATATATATATATATATATATGTACTTCCTTAAACTACTAGGTTTGAAATCACAATTTTAACTAAGTGCTATGTTGTTTCATATGTTGGAGGAGGATATTCTTTTCCATATTATTCTTGCTGTGAATGATATCTTTGGTGAGGATGATGCCTTTTCAATAAAATTGACTGGTAAAATCATCCTCCTCCTCAGAACTGTATAAATGGATGACTTTGGTTAGTATAATCAAGTTACAAATGAATGACTAACCTGTACTGTTTCTCTGTGAGCTGGGAGAAAAACATAGCCTGAACAGAAAATAAACAAAAATTGACCATATGGGGAACTACCTTAGAATAGCCTTAAAATGTCTTAGGATGTCTAACAAAAAACAAAACAAACCAAAAAGTTATGGATGTGACAAGAAGCAATGAGAGTTGAGACTTCTTGCTTGAAAGCAAACCTAAAATAAATAATATATTCAGTAAACAGAATTATGAAGGTTCTTTAGCATGGCAGGAGGCCTGATTGTTTTGGGGTTTTTTTGACTTTTATTTAAGTCCTGGCAAGATTTATCCTTATGTTGTATTAAGAGATGTGATCCACAAAAACAACGAGCAGAACTGCCTGCAGAGTGCCAAGAATATGTGTTGTTGAGACACATTCTTAACACATAAGGCAACATTTGAAGAATAGGGAGGGGGTTACCATGGCATGAGGGGAGAACATCAGATCTCAGCACAAGGCATTTGTAACTGTCCTTGCAGAGCAATGGGACAGAGCCATTATGGCCCTTTGCCTGACTGGTTAAAAATAAGCACTCTACACGCTTCTTAGGCATCTCTCCCTTTAATGTGTGGGAGGAGAGAAAAATCCACAGAGGAGCAGATGCTCTGTTCTTGTCCTGTTCGTGGCACCCTCCCAGGTTCTTATCCCTGCCTTTTTCTCAGTGATGCCACACTCAAGGGAAAGGTCTCTGGTTCTTAATCCCTATATGATGGGAGCAAATCTATGGATGTAGTTGAGGATTAACTGATTTTTTTATAAATTTATAAACTAATTTATTCATAATGAAGGAATAAGTCTTTTATCTTGTGGACCCTTAAAACAATTTCTCATTACTTTGGTAAGAATACTGACAGGATAAAGAAAAAGGATCAAATCTTAATTTGGGGAAGTAGTGTTCTATGAAACTGATTCACAGCAAGTATACCTGAGTGAGTAAAAGTACAAAAGAAAAGTAAGGAAAGAAAAATTCTTGATTTATTCAACATTACATGTTTTCTAAGAAAATCAGGGTGGGTTTTTTCCCCAAAAAACTTCATAGTTGTCCAGCATTCTGTTTCTCATTGGGGCTTCCTGTGTTTGGTTTAGTTTTTTTTCCTCTTAATTTTTTGCGAACTGCTAATGCAGTTTAAGATGAAATTTTGCTAACACTTGACTGTGTTACAACTAAAGTATTTTAGCTAAGTACTCTGAACTTTTTGAAATGGGTGTTGATATTTATTAATGCAGTGTTCCATGTTTTGGAAAGAGATCAAGGTCGGTTGAAGCATTTGTCTGGCTCATATCACATAACATTCAGATTGCATCTGAAATCTCCAGTTGCTTTGTTTTGCCTTTGGACAGATGCTCAGAAGGTTAGTCAGGATTATTAAGGCCATGTTGGGTAGGTATATGGGCACATCGTGGGGCTGATTCTTCCCTTGACTTGAGCTAAATAAAGTGAAACTCCTATTAAGCCAGAGGTTTTGCCACGAAGCAAAATGGACATGAAAGGATAGTCAAATACAGACTGTCTCCTGCAGGCTGTTTCCTCATATTCATCAATTTCTTCAACGTGTGGGGGACACAGAAGCCAGGTACAGTGGCAATAGGACACTGGGATGGCAGAAAGGGAATGAGGAAGTGCCACTGCTCTGCTTCCTCTGCTAAGCAAAGGAAGATCTTTCTAATTACACAGTCTGATTTGAGATATGTGTTACAGATTTGCAAAATATATGTTAGAGTATAAGTTACTGTAAGGTAAACATTGTATAGTTTCATATTGGGGTAAATATGTATCAACTGTATATTCAACTTCGGTAGTATTTTCCTTGCTTTCATAAGAATAAATATGTATACACAGCTCTTATGTTGTGATATTCAATAACTAAATCTTAATTTCTGCAGAAAGCCACACATTTAAAAAGAAAAGTCTTAATGTTAAATGTTTTTCAGTGTGTCCTTCTTCTTAAGCGACTTTGTCTATGATCTCCCCTTACTTAATCATCTATTAAACATGAATGCCCCTCATCCTCCCACCAAGTCACTTTGGGCTGCTAAGATTTCAGAGCTCCTGATGTTGTGGCGCTTGGGGACATGATTTAGTGTCATCAGTGTTAGGTAAGTGGTTGGACTGGATGATCTTGGAAGGTCTTTTCCCACCCAAGTGATTCCGTGATACTATGTTTCATTTGCTCAGTGATAAAGCTCTTATGATCTCCCCATGTTTTAGAACCCTTTTAGATCCTCAAATCCTTTTATTGTTGAGGTTTTTGTTGATCTTTGAGCTGGTCTTTCCTTCATGCTTGTATCAGGATGAATCCACTGCCTAACCAATTTATCTCATTGCCCCTCCTAGACCCCTGCCCTTCCTGAGTTCAGAAGAAGTGCTGATATGACAGTGAAGCATTCAGTGAGATAAGTGGTAGACTTCCTGAAACCATGTTCTCTGTGCAGTGTCTGCTAGTAGGAGTGACTTGCAGCAACAAATCTGCAGTGTGGAACAGAGCCAGGGAAACCATGAGGAGTGGAAGATGTCCAGGTTACCTCAGCAAATTGGATTGTACAGGGGAAAGATTGGAACGTGTGAGAAATTAAGATAGACTGCCCTTAAAAAGTGTAGAGCCATTGTCAAGTGTTCTGTCAACCTTGATTTTCTACTGCTTTAACTGCATTTCTTCCTTTCTCAGGCATCTCTTAGGAACTTGGTGATGGTGATGTCAGTTCTCTACCACTACTATATTAAGACGTTTCTTCCAAAACAATAAGAGGTGATGTCATTCTCATAATAGAATTGTCACTAAGCTTCAGAGTCATTGTAGTGACTTGCAGGGCTCAGCATTCCAGCAAAGCCCTTAGTGCAAATGCTGAAAATCTTTTCAGTTTGTGTGTCAAAGATTATCATGGACTTATCATATACAGAGATGTATGGAAAAACTGGAGTCTGTTCCTGCATTCCAGAAAGGCAAATCAGTAGAGTCAGTGAGGAGAAAGAGTTTGGTAATCCATGGGATTGGAACTATACAGTGGGAAACTAGGAGCATAATTACACTACACAGTGAAGTATAGCATATAAATAATGGATCTAACCACCACTAAACTATTTCCAGAAGTGAATTAGTGCAGCCACGTTGGTTTGGCTCTGAACACGTGCTGAGGAAGACTGACTGTGTCAGTGACAGGGCACATGGGCCTGAAAGGAATGTGCTAACCTATCTGCACAGCTCTTGAGACCAGGGATATGTGGGTGTAGAATGTCTGTAGTGTCTGCTCTGACAGACCTGGTGTCCCAGCCAGCTGGGACCTCTTCACATTGCATACCACGGTAGAAGAGATGTGCTGTGCAAGAGCTTGCCTCAATGAGCCAAGCTAAATGAGTATTAACAGATGACATCATTTCTTTTTCTGAATGTACTATCACAGAGGTAAAGCTCTCTTTAAGGCAAGGAACTGAATTAGTAGAAGAGCATAAGCCATCAACTGCCTAGGAATACACTGACTCTAAAAAGCAAACAGAATTTTCGGTCAGGGGAGAGACACTTTGAGACTGCCATCTGACAGAGAAGTTACAAAAGGGCCTTTGGACAGTTTCTGAAATAAATTAAGTGATACAACTGCAAGTGTAAGAGTTGGGTACTTGCAGTGATTCAAGAGTTCCCTCCTAGTCCTATGTTCCTATGTCTCACAGTTCTGTTCAGGCATCAGAGTCAACAATACATCCCACTTTTGAGTCATCTGGGAAGAGCAGGGTCCTAATTATAACCTTGTGGAGTAATGTTCTGCTCTTCTCTTTCATGTATCTCTTATCTACATATATTTCAACTATATTTCAGTTAACACAGTTGAGGTGTGAAAGCAGTGGTTTGTCTGGTAGCCAGAGTGTATGATCTTAAAAATGTGTAGGAAATTAGGCTGCTTTAGTTGGACAGTTAATGAAGCAATTTTGGTTTATTGTGATTCTTTTTAAGGAGGAGTGATACAAGCAGGGAACTCTTGGCCAAATTTCTTGTAACAATATGCCAAACAATATACATCACAATTTCAGTCATTCTAGTCATGAGGATCTGAGAACTGCTGAATTCAGCCAGATGAAAACCTAACCTAGTAAGTAGATACTTAAGGAAAAAATGTCTGGAGAGAACCATGCTTAGAGTGATTTTTCCATCATGCTCTTCATGCCTTCAGTGACTAGGAGACTCTTTTGTTTAACAGTTACTGCTGACCTACTGAATAGAACTGCTGAATCAATGAAGTCATGTACAATTCTGATCCATGTACAATTTGTGCCGCACAATACAAATGAAAGTAAGTTTAGTTTATTATTACAAAAAAAAAGCATGTTTCCAATATTTATATTGTGAAAACTAGTGAATAACTATTACCAAGTCACCTTTTGAATAAAGTTAATTACTTGATACATGGCTCTCACATTCTTCTCTAGATATTTTTCTAATTTTATCATAACCTTTTTGATAATGGAATGACTAAAACTCCATATAGTATTCATAATGTGTTTGTGGCCTGAGAGTTTATCAGGCAGATTTTTTATGTTGTTCTCTTGTTAGTTTTTAAATAAATCCCAGGTATGTTTGTTCCTTTAAGCACCAGATGTTTTCATATTTCTTTCCTGGTGATACTAACACCCCATATATATATATACATATGTGTGTGTTTTCTCTTCCCTTCTTGATGTGCATTGCACTTAATGACACTGAATAGCCTCTGGCATTTTATCACCCATTCAGTATTGAACCACCCCCAAAGCAGTTCATAGCCAGACCTAGATTTCCTCAGCCTAATAGTTTTGTGTCATCTGATTTTTTTTTCATTTGCCTTATTATATGTGTTCTTTTCCACATTGTTTATGAATATATTGAAGGCCCACATCTGTCAGCTGAGCCTATGTCAGTGAATCCTGAAAAAGAATGCAAGCAGTATAAAATACGACCTATAAAAATAATTCAGCCTCTTTTCTTCTTACTAATGATTTTTACTATTTTAGTTTTATTGTTTATTTATTACATAAATAGATGTATTTTTAATTTGTTTTCACAATGCAGTTCTGCTTTTCAAAGCACTTATAGGATAATGGAAACAGAAGACAACAGAAATTCACTGCCTTCTGATAACTTAAACATCACACATGTTGACATTTATGACTGGCATTTTTGTTTCATATTTTACTGTATGAGATTCTGGCACATACTGACAATTGAGGGTGATTGTCAGGAAAGAACTATATAAAAGAAACCCTTTTATTTTTTTAATGTTAACATGTAAAGGTTGTCTTTGACTGTCTACAACCTCCTATTGGCTTAATCCACTATACTTACTTATTAAGCTATGAATACCTGCAAATCCTTTAAAGGATTAACAATATCTGCCTGCTAAGCTTTCCAAGGCAGTTAAAAATAACTGCAGGCTGATTCTACTGACACACTAAAAATTGGACCTGCTCTACATTTTATGTTGTATTTGCTGCTGCTTTGACAGATGTGATACAGTCTGGAGGTACTTAAACCTTCTATGAATTTGGGTTGACCAAGTGCTCTCAATACCCCAGTTCTGACTTGCAGCTGTTTTCCCTTACAGCACATACAGGATCAGCATTTGCTTTGTCTCGTGAAAAATGCCACTGAGCAAGAACATACAAGGTGGAAAAAGAAATTCAGCTTAATATCAATTCATGAAGTAAAAGTGTCCTTCACTAAAGAAAAGGCTTTGATTTATCTTAGTGGTCTGCAGTGCAGTCCTTCCTCTTTGATACAGTTTTTTTCTAGCTTTACTCATTGACTTCAGAAAATGTGTCTGTTTCCACATTGACAAAATTGTTATATTCTAATGCAGTAGAAGCATGTATGCTGGATGCTGCTAGGTGTTGTTAGGAAGGCAGCCAAATAGATGAGATTCATCATAGTGGAAGCCTTACAGGGAATGCACAGTTTCTCTCCGAGGTCCAGAGAGTGCACAAGACAGCAGCACATTAAAATGTGTACTGACTACCTCTAGTCCTGCTGGCTGTCAAGGAGGAGGAGTTGAACTTCACAACCTTCCTTGATCAAGGAAGTTAAATAGTGCAATGTGTAAAATGGAAACTTTGAGACAAGACTTTGCACTTTCTGTTTTCTTTTGCCTGTTATTTTCTCTCACAAGTCTTATACTGGTAAATCAGAAATTTCTGGCTGCAAAGGGATACCATAAATGCTGGTGTTTTCTTGCTGTCAAAGGACAGAATGGGACAGTGATTCTCTGCTACAGTGATTCCTACCTTCATTAACAGATTGTTTAGGTTCCTGCACAAAAAAAGTAGACGTTCAGCTGCACATAACAGCTGAAACTTGTTCTCACACTCATAAGAGCTGAAGGAATGTAACATGGCATAAAGTTATTTCCCCCTCCAAGTGATAGGCATCAGGCTAATTAACACTTAGCTGGGTGCATGAAACCTGCATTTATTTTATTAAAGCTGAAAGGGGAATATTGAAAACAAAATTCAGTGAGATGTAGGTACTCACAATGGACAACTCTGTTAGCACTCCTTACAGCGAACTCCTGACTGTAAAACAATATATGAATACTGAATTACATGAATTTGGGTTGGGGCTTGCCAGCCACCCTGTCATAGTGTAAAGCACTGACACGAGTGCAGAAGGAATATTGGATCCATCAGTGTGGATTCAGCCTTCAGTCCCCAAAAATATAGCTGCTAGAATTCCTTAGCTCAGCAAGGGCTAAGTAGTTGCTGATTAATTACTTAATTATTATGCCGTTAGGCTGTAGGTGGGCTGTAGATTTTCCTGCCCTTCTGAATATGTAAGCAAACTGCACAACCCAAGCTGAAGGTTGCAGCTCAGACACAATCAGCAATATAACTCCATTAACATTAATATGTGCTAATTTAGGTCTAAAATACAGGCTAAAAATTGTGCTGAGACAACTTCACACTGAGCTATATCAGGAAATCACATTGTGCTTTTACTATTTCTAGCTAAGAGAAGTCAACAAAAACTTTGGAGAGTTATGTTTTTAACCCCTTGCTCCAGTCAATGTCTGCCTGCATGTGGCCCTGGTCTGCCTGAGGGAGTGCCATGGGTGAGCAGATACATTGCTTGTGATACTTCAGTGTTTCTTAGGACTAATTGCAGAATTTCTACAGTGCCCTGTATTGCACTACTCAAGCAACAGATGACACAGACATACCAGGTAAATCGTATGGTTCTATTTATTTAAATACTAGTTTTGCCAATTAGGCATATATTCCTTAATGTTTGGTTTTATCTGAACTTCATCACAAACTGTCAAATTGAATTTTACTCAATGTGTATTTTTGAAGGGAGAAAATGGACTTGTACAAAATGCTCTCCCTAACATAAACTATTTAGTATTTTGTTGTGAAGAGAAACTAGCATTCTGGTGTTTTAAAAGAGAAATCTCATGGAACCCAAGCTTGTCAAGTTTTTGCCAGAACCTTTCTGGTTGCCTGCCAGCTCTCTGCCCATCCACTTGGCAGGTGGCCCAGCCTTCCAAGAGCTGCAGCTGCCTCTGCGTCAGAGCTGGCAGCACTTGCAGGGCTGCAGGTCCCTGAGCAGGTGTCCACATGGATTCCCTCCCAAGGGTCCCTGTCACCCTGGGGTGACGTGCTGTGCCTCCTGCCTCCCGGCAGGGCTGGGAGCTAATGAACTTCCAGGCCTGGAAATGTTTAATCTCGTGCCAGCTTTCAGTGGTTCTTTAAGGAATTGTAAGTGGCCATCCTGCTTCTGTCACTGAGGAAGGCCTTGTACCTGAAAACAGGGATGGATGCCTTTAACACATCACTTTGTAGCAGTCCTGCTTCTGAGGAAGGTTCATGAAGAAATGACACAAAATGCAGCAGCATGTCTAGAGGAATGTCACTTTTTAAGTTGGAATCTGGCTTCTGACATTAGCATTAGGTTTTGTTGAGGTTCTGTGCTTTCCTTTTATGTTAACAGACCTTTTTTTTCTTCCCTTAATAATATCTAATGTTATTTGAGATTCAATCAGACATGAGCAGTATCTTGTGAACTAACATGCAATTTTTTAATCAGTTAAATATTCATGGTAGTTGATACAGCCTTGGTATTAATAATGTATTGTGAAAGAACTGGAAGAATAAATAGACGCTGATAAGCTTTATGTTTGTATGGTTGTTGACCTTAGTATTTTTTATCCTATCTTTTTAGGGCTGAGAAAAGTACAATTTAAGAGCATGGAGCATTCTGGGGTGTGTAACTCTGTATAAAAGTAAGTGCCAACTCAGGTTAATAAATAATAAAAGTGCACAAAGCAATTTTTCTTCCTTTTCCTGATTATTCTTTAATATTTTGCTGCATTTTGAATAGCTTGCTAGAAAACTTACCTTTCCTAATGGAGCTCTACTCCAAACATAAATCAATTCCATAATAATAGACAGGGTTGGAGAAGAATGATTTTTTTTCTGCTCCAGCTGTTGCTTGTAGATTAATAAATAAATCAATCTCAACTATATTGAAGCTAAGTAATGATATTGAAAGGCACATGTGAATGTAATGAAGGAACTGTGATACACCAAATATTTTATAGATTGTTGTCTGGAGATGATACCTTTTTTATGACTGCCCTCAAGGAAATGCAATGAAGACTTTTTAATTAACATAATATAGCAGAACATAAGAAAATCTTGTAATTAATTTGGCAAGTAGAAAGTGATACAACAGAAGATGACATTCTGATAAAATTTCTCCAGCTTACTAACTTTTTCGTCAAATTTGCTTAGTAATTTTACTTCAGACCTTGCCCCACTAAAGGTAGTAAATTCATTCTTGAGGTTCCTAGGGGGCAGAGGAACAGTTTCAGAGTCCAGGTGGATATATTTTGGCTTATACAATGTTACCTCACAGTGCTAGAAGTGAAGTACTAATGGCCTGTCAAAATCAGTACAAAAGGTGGAAGCAGTATAATTAAAAAAAAAAAAAAAATTCCTCTCCTGTTTCTCAGCTATTACAGTTTGTTGGAGTGGAGGTTAGCCTTTTGAACTTTGCAGATGCTTCCAAATCACTGCCCAAAATGAAACCAAGCTTGATTGATTCACCCCTGTGCCACTGCAGCTTTATGTGTATTGAAAGCACTGGGGGTCTGTTAATAATAAAATTAGAATGAAATAGAAATATAATGTACACACTATTTCTTGCTGACGTGATGACAAGTAGTTTCTCTTTGATTTATTACTCTGTTGCACTAGCCAATATAAAAATTTTGCCAACATGTTTTTCACAACACAGATTACCAAAAACTGCCTAACTCCATTTCTGCTTAATAACAACATGCTTACTTAAAGTAGACTATGATGGTCACATCTTCAGCTACATCCTGGCAAAGCTCCAACTGCATAGCTGTTGACTTCATGAGGATTTGGATACAAACTCAAAGTTAAGCCCGTGCTTAACTGCTTTGTCAATCTGTCTCTGTCTCTCCCTCTCCTCCTGCTGTTACTGTCATATAACATCTATGAAATCTAGCTCATGCTGACATCTGAATGAGTATTCAGGTATTTCTATACACTCATTGTACACAAATCTTGGGTTGATTCACTCTTGTTTCAAGCCCAAAGAAGAGACTGCATCCACTGTGACTTCCAGAGTGGTGTGAGCATATGTGTGTGTTTATGTGTTCTCTAAGGCCACATGTGGGCCTCTCACCCAGCCAAAACTTCTGTAAGAAGGGAGACTGCATTTCAGAATAAAGCATTCTCTGGGATTCTGTGCCAAAACTCATGCTTTTTGTAGCAGTTGTAAATTAAGTCCTCTTCATTTTTGATTTAAATCATTTAGAGGTATCAATAACTTGATGAACATTTACAGCAAAATACTGTATCAGTAATAGTAGCAAATATTTAGAAGGTGAGTTGTATAACTATTATATATAATCTCACATGCTAAACAGAAGTTATTACACAAAGGAAAGTATAATAAAGTTATGAGTGTAGGCAGTGGCTTTCATGAAGACTATGAGTTTTTCAAATATTTAATAAACTAAGAGATCTTACCAGAGGTGTCACCTTGTGTTTATGTGATTTATGTGCATTCTTCCCCCAAATAACATTCAGCTACAGTAAGGTTTAGTTGGATATTTATACATAACCACATTAATGAATGTGATGTTTGACTGTGTAGAGAACTATGGATATATTTAAACAAAAGGTTTAATAACTGCTTTAATTATTGTGATAAATCAGAGCTAAGTGACAATATTATCATAAATTAGAGGGGGAAAATATTTCCTTAAATTTTATCTCCTAAAAAGTTGGACAGCATTTCTGTGTATCTGTTCATAGTTTAGTTTTGCTAGATGTACTGTCATTTCCCCTGGCACACATGTTCTGTAAGGCAAGGCACAACAGAATCAAGAAATAAACATCTGACCATGTCACAAATCCAATTAACTCTGACAAGCAAAGTCAAGTGAATAACAAAGCACTGCTGTCTGGAAGCAGCTTTGCAGACAGTAGGACACCAGCTGGACGAAGCAAAAGTACTTCAGGCAGCTGAATTTTCTGCCTCCACTAAGACCATCTTATACCCCGGTGAGGTCACAGCACTAGAGCATTTTCAAGTGTCAGATCTCATCTCTTCACTGTTTCTAAGCAGCAGGGAGGAGGAGGAGGGAAACATTCCCCTCACAGAATGTAAAATATGTGCTAATGTCATTACAAGGTAATGCAGCAAAGCAGAAACTGCAGTTACCATTGCAGAGCCTCTCCTCAGCCACCACCACAGTGTTGGGTTATGATAGAAACCTCCAAGAGATTTCAGTGCAGCAATCCTTGGGCAGAAATCAGTGTGGTTTTCTAATCCCAAGGCCTGTGCATGTTCAAAGTAGCTCTCCTTTTCCTAGCTCTTAACACATGTAGTTACCCTGTGTCCCATTTAATGGAACTCAATGATTAAATGATTGCTTCACCGGTCTGCTGCATTCATCCGTTCTTGAGTCTTAGAAATGTGAGGGAATTTCTCATCTGGAGTATAGCAGTGTCAATCTAGAGACATTCCTTTGGCAGTTATTTTGGATTTATCTTGAGAGGAGAATCCACTCCCTGCCCATCTGACTGGAAATTGAAATTCTTCTCTCCGTGTCTCCAGATAGAAAGGAAATCCGTGCTCCGTTTACTTTATCTGTGTGACCCAAACAACACAATGTTACCCTTGGAATCTTTTCTTGCTCTAACCTATTCCCCTGTCATGCAGTATCCTTAAGTAAAATGCTTTCCATTTACACTGTAGTAATGGAGAGAATCTTAGACCTATATACAGTACTCAGTATTTTTACTGTTAATTGTCAACATTATTTGGAGCTCCTAAAAACCTCCTTTTCTAGGAGCCAGAAGAGTCAAATGTGTAGTTTGTCAGCTTTAACATGGGCTATAAAACTGAAACAAACAGATATCCTCAACTTCAAGATGGAGGAAGGAATATTTCTTAGGAAACAACATAAGAATTTGGATTAGCTCATAAATTACAGCTAGTTTGCAGCTGAAATTTCTCAGCACTTTTCTAATATTTCTATTTAATTGAAACCAAAATTATATTAATGTCAGCAAAATTTTCTACAGGGAGATTTCTTTAGTTCAAAATGGGATTTATGGGTTCTAGGAATGAGAAACAAATACACACAATGACTCAGTGATTAGGTTATTAAATTACTAGATTTGGAGCAGGAAAACTGAAACTGTTTTTCCTCTTTTAATTCTACATGTTTCTATGCACTGTATCTTTTGAATGTTTCTCCCCCTGTGACTTAAAGAAATATTTGTTAATCTTGGAGTTGGTCCAAATTTTCCTGACACTGAGAATTTAAGAGTGAAATGGGTATATTGAAGTGTCAAGATGGTCTCTGAAATCAGAAAAAGGAGCAAGGAAAGGATAAAAATATGCAGGATTGCTTCTACAGAAAATTAAAAATTAAACGTGTCATCATGCTTGTACATTTTTCTAACTGCATTGAAACTTGATCTTCTTGCTACAACTTTGGACACAAATAGAATTTAGAAAATGGAGATATGCTGTAGAAGCAGCACAGGCATATGCTGACATACGATTACCATATGTCAGTCCACAGTGATTCTCGAGCTCCCGAGACATGTTTTGTTCTTTAAATAGTTTTCCATCTTTTTAACATTTTGGAGCACACTGACTATTTTCATGATGTTTTTTTCCTCCTTCCTTTGAAGCCACATGCATTTACAACTGACTTAGATTAGGCAGAAAGGACACATAGAAAGAAACTAAAATAGCTTTTAGAAATTACTATTACAATCAAGCCCATTTGGAACTTCAAGAGTCAACATGAACTATTGAAATAAAATAAAGTCTACATTAATCTTTATAAATAAAGAAAACACATGGCTTAGGATTTTTCTCCTGCTTTCATCCAGGATCACACGCAGCATTTTGTTCCTGGGATGTAACACAGCAAGTTAAAATTTAATTAAAAACTAACAAAATCTCCTTTGTATTTAATCATGTATCATTAAAACCTGAGGTTTTGACTTGAACTGGAGACTGAGTCAGAACCTCACAGACTCACACAGAGAACAATAGTAACTCCCAACAGGGTATTTCCTGTTGCTTTTCACAACAAACAAACAAACAAAAAGGATATCTCTGTATGATCTGCAGATGTGCAGCATGAAGGCATGTGCAAGTTTTACAGAGGGCTACAATTTTAAGCAAATAATAGGTAAAACCTCCCAACCTCCCCTCTTAAATTATACACTCCATCACTATAGACTTAACAACTTTCAAGAAATTGTATGGGAATCTGATGTTTCTAAGCTTCTAAAAGTTTTGGAGAAAAAGATACTTCAAATTTACTCAAATGCCTGTGAGAGCTTAAAAAATAAGGAAGAATAATGAGAACATACATAAAAATTCTACTGCACACTGTTAGGGTAGAAAAACTGAACACGTTTTTTGGCTTTTGCAACACGTCATATAGGCTTTATCAGCAAAATAATTTGGTTTTTTAGTGAAAAAAAATGCTTCCTACTTCTCAAGAGAGAAATTATCTATTTCTGAATATCTAGAGAAATGCTGAGAATAGTAACTACAACAAACAAGTAAGAATTTACTTTTTCAATTCCTGGAGACATAAGAAAATTTCCTAATAAGCTCCAGCCTCCTAGCAGTTGCAAACCAAAGACATCCAGTATTAGACTTTCCTACTAAATATGTATATCAGCTTGAGCCAGCACAGGAAGAATTCTTACAGCTGGGCTGAAAGAGCCAATGTTTCCTCAAAGCCTCTGATTCAACATTGCATTTGCTTTATAGTTCTGTAGCTTAAAAAGATGCAAAGCTCTGTTATATTGAAGGGCATAAAGCAGTGCTTGACACATTGGACATAAACACATGTCATTCAAACATCCTCCTATTAGGAATAAATCAATTCCTGCTGGCACTAAAAGGCACTGATGTAATCATAAAATGTTTTAGAGACCTTTTACTGCTAACTAGGTAACACTGGAAATTTTGCCCCTCTGCAAATTGTGGATTGGGTCTTAGTACAGTTTTGTTGAAATGAAAATACTCCTGTCAATTTGAGAGTTGAACTGGAAACCAAAGTTCTGTAAGATTTGTGCTGGCCTTCTCTACAGGAAGGTAAACAACCTAAAGTGTATGGTGATATGTGAATATTTCTCCTTCCATAACCTCCTTGTTTGCCAGAGTAATTGTAATTGGGTAGGCAGATTTCTTCTGGATGACACCAGAAGAGGAAAATGAAGATTATACAAAGCAATATTTTGTTTCTTATCGTAGAAAAG
Source organism: Thryothorus ludovicianus (assembly GCA_013397245.1). Lineage (NCBI taxonomy): Eukaryota > Metazoa > Chordata > Aves > Passeriformes > Certhiidae > Thryothorus > Thryothorus ludovicianus. The sequence continues at coordinate 437,672 of VZTB01015764.1, forward strand.
GCTTACATGGCACAATGTGGATGACCTCTTAAACCTATTACTTAAACCTATTACCAGAGAAAGATAATGATACCATTGTGAGAGTCTCTCAAAGGGACAACACACAATACCATATACAAGGAAAATCAGAGGAGATCTTGAATGAGCAAAGAGAAGGTACGCGATGGAGTTATTTACCAGGTACTATAATGTGAAGAAAAGCAAAGCACCTCTTCTCAAAAGGGAATTACAGAAATTTATTGAGGATATTGGGGCATCATTCTTCTAAATCCCTTATGCTCCATAGTTCCTTTTTTTCTCAGTGGTAGCCCCTTGCTCTCAGTAGTTTTGCATCCCCTTGTTCTCTTTCCACATCCCAACATCCTGTCTGTCTAAGCTTGTCTCCTAGACTCAGCATCTCTGACTGTGAACAAAGCTGTCACAGTGGTAAACACTGTCAGAAAGCCATCCCATCTCTTTTTTTTTTT
>VZTB01015764.1:445293-456060 GCA_013397245.1 Thryothorus ludovicianus
CCCGCCGTGCCCGCCCCGGGCCTGCGCCGCCCGGCGCGGAGGGACACGCGTGCCCGCGGGTGGCGGTGAGCCGCGGGGGCATCGGGCTGTGCGGCCGTGGGCCGTGTCCTCCCTGCCGTGCCGAGGAGGCAGTGCCCCGCCGTGCCGCGAGTGGCCCCTGTGACACCTGCGGGGCAGCGGCGGGGCCGAGGGCGCTCGGGGCCCTCCGTGCCCGCCCAAGCGCGGAGCTGTTGCCCCCTCCTGGCCGGGAAGGGCTCGCTGAGGAGGGCCCAATGGTATTGCCGGGGGGTTCTGTGTGTGTATGTTCTCCCAGAGTTTACTAATCCCTATAGAAGTCGAGCTTCGGGGTAATTTGTTAAACGGGGCATGCAGAAGGTACGAGGGAGGTTATAACTCTTGGTGGTGCTACTTAATCGGTGGAGTTCAGTCTGATTCCCTCAGGGGTGCTGCTTTGGTTTAAAGGATGAGTGTGTCCTCCCTGAACTCCAGCCTGAAAAGACACTGCAGAGGGAAATCAAGGAGACTAAAAAATAAGCCATATTCTGGTAAACAGACGGAATAAATCTCGAATTCAGTTGCTGTGTACTACAGATAAACTATTGCTCGTCCATCTTCTGTACAACTCCCCATCATGCAAGAAGTTTTCATTGCAGGAAAGGTCATTCTGTCAAATGTCAGGGCGATGTGGAGGAAAGCCTTACTTATAGAATTGTATAAGTCTACAGAATAGAAGTGTAGGATATCCTGAGTTGGAAGGGAGCAATAAAGATTAACAAATTCCAGTTCTTGGCCCTGCACAGGACAGCTCTAAGAATCACACCATGTGCCTGTGAGTGTTTTTCAAACATTTCTACAACTCTGTCAGGCTTGGTGCCAAGTGGGGAACCCTTTCCAGTGCCTAAACACCCTTGAAATGAAGAACCTTTTCCTAATATCCAACCTAAACCTCTCCAATACAGCTTCATGCCATTCCTTCACCCTTGTTTCTGGTCACCTTTTTTTTCCTAGTTGTTTTTGTGTGTGGGAGCATTATTTAAAATCTACTTAAGCATTTTTTTTCCTCTGGATGTTAAATATGAAATGCCTTAATATTTGGAAAAAAATTACAGGGAAAATAAGTATACTGCACTGAGTGATGTTTGCTGAACTGTTGTGTGTTTATTTATAAGAACTGTAAGTGACTGCTAAACTACAAAAAAAAAATTGGCATCAAGTTTTTAATACTTTTTTGTTGATATTCTTTGAAGTGTTGAAGAAACTTTTCAGTTTTACTTTCTTAAAAGCATGTGCCAAATGAATCAAAGATGTGACCTGCACTTGTTCATAGCAGTGAGCTACAGGTAGCTTTCCACTGAGAAATGTTTGGTTTTTATTGCACAGCACCAAAAAAAACTATTATACCTATACTGATAGTATGAAGGGCTTTGTACAAAAATTAAAACACAAGTCTTGGTGCCACAAACTTACCTTGCAATGGCTGGACACTGGCTGGGTGCAAAAGTCACGTAATGGATTCTTTCCCTTTCAGGAAAGAGATTCTCTCTGCCTGTAGAGTTTGGCAATTAAAAATATTTCCAGAGATGCTCTGGTGTTCAACAGCACAGTTCATGCAAGATGTAATTTTCAGGGCATAGGAACAAGAGAGCTCAGGAACAGCAGTCCTTGGAGAAACAGAGAGCAGGTATGAGAAGGATAATGATTTCAGTCACCCTCAGGTGTCTTCAGGTATGTGTATGTGGGAGATGTGACTTCTTGTTGTTTTTAGGAAATTCTGGGAGCAAGCCCATGAGGAGAGCAGTCTTCCTTTTCAGGTGGCAGTCTCATACTTTTCCTTGTTCTCCTCTCATAGACAGTTTTCCTGAAGTTCTGCTGTCCACCAGGATGTGCCTTCTCCAGCAGGAGCAGCTTCCTGCTTGTACAGGAGCAATAGCTAGGAAGATGATTTCTGGCTTGATTCTTTAGTTTCCAACTCAGTGCAGCAGCTTCTTCCAGATCAAAATCTGAGTGGTTGATTTTTACATCCTTTTCTAGGTTGCTCCTTTTGCTCCTCATCATGAGCCTACACAAATTTTAGTTTTAGCGTTGGTCTGTACTCATGAAGGTTGGACAAATGAAAAGTTAAACAAAGAAGTCCATATTTAAATAGAAATTACAGAGATAAATCAGGTTCTCTCTCTTTTGAAGTAGAGAGTCTTCACTGCTCTGGATATTTCAGCTGATAATTGTGGCTGCTGTACACATTGGAGCACGTTGGAGATGACTGGTGTGCCATATGTTAGCCACACCACGTGCTGCTGCAAGAATGCCAAAGGTCACAGGGGCCTGAGTGAGCAAGGCATGCTGTTTCTTTTGCCAGGGAACAAGTTTCCTACCTGATTGATTTTCAAATGCTTCAAGGAACCATGGAAGTAGCAGTTTTCTTTGCAAGCACTGGGATAGCCATTTGCAGCCAAGAGAACAGGAGCACTCCCTCCCCACCACCCTGTCAGTTCAGTGGAATTGGTGGACTCTGTTCAGTATCTTGTGCCAGCCAGCTTTCTGGTGACTCCTCTTGGAAGGATCTCTGATAGCAAAGATCAGCTGAAGCAGAAGATCCCAGTCTAAACAAGAATGGCACTATCACATTAGATTGGAGTGGCTTTTAGGTCTTTAACAAGTTTCAGGTGTGTTTGGACAAAAAGGGTAGAGAGTAGCCAAAGCGGTTTGCTGTGCTTTTTTCAAAGGAAGGAGCTACACTGTGAACTACATCAGCTGGATTTTAGTTTTTTCTTGATAAGCTTCCAGTTTAGGTTTCACAAACCCCCTTTGTTTTCTGAGTGGTAGTAGCTGCAGGTTACAGAGACATCTCTGGTTTTGCTTAAAGTAGCTCCCCATTTCATTTTATGTTTTAGGTTTGTTCGGATTTGTTTAATGTACCAACAAGCTTAGAGAGACAGTGAAATTTGAAGACCTGTCCTGATTTTTCCTTAGGAATCACATCAACCAAGCTATGTGAAGTGTAGTTTTTATTGCAGACCTTAGACAAGTGTCTCTTGAATTATCTGTCACTTCACTGAAGACATTTTACTTCAGAATTCAGACTTCCTTTGAGATGCTGGTCTTACAAATGTAAAGGCAGTAATCAGTAAAGTACGTGGTAGTTGATGGCTCTCTGCTAGGTAAACCTGTGTGTGAGGAATCTGATCAGATTGAGTGTTATCAGCTTCAAAAGCTTTAGAGTCTCAAGGCTCTGCATTGTGGTTACCTTTTCCAGCACAATCTGACAGGCATACTGAGCAAGTAAAGCAGATAACGCCACTGTGAAAGTTTGAGAGAAGATGCATTTGCTTATTTGCTGCTGTTCTAGAGACCCTTGGAGGGTGAGAGCTTTCAGTTCATCTGTCTAATCACAAGGTTTAGAGCTGGAATCAGATCTATGCTATATTTAGGTTGAAGCAGAGGTACTTCCTGTTCCTTTCCTCTTTCGCTGTGGAAAGCTTTTGGCACATCAGAAATGTTCTGAGCTTTTTTGTGGTTGGTTTAAATTTTTCTTTTGCCTTTCCTTTTGAAGAACAAGGCAGTGCAAGTGGTGTTGATCAATGCACTGTGTAGTCAGATTGCATAGCAGACCCTTCAGGATCCATCCCTCCAGAGTACTGAAATTGCTGAACCTTGAGTTTTGTCTAGATGGCAGTGGGTTACTCTTGCTGGTGTAAGATTTGTTGAGATTTTAAAATTTCTGCTTTGTTGACATCTTAGTGCAAGATGAAAGTCCCAACCAAATATTTACAATTCTTGCTCAAATGCAGGGAGAAATAGTGCTTGTTATTGCAGGTGGAAGGAATCTCACTATTTCCCAGCAACAGGCACAAACTTAATAGATTACAAAGTCTGTTTTGTTCTTTCTGAAGATATTGTTTGATGAATCTTCTGAGATTTGGCTGCCCCTTATGATTGTAGTTTATGCTATATTTGTAAATTTTCATGGTCAGTAGTAGGAGATCCAGATATATTGATGATGATGGAATGGAATTTGCAGAGAAGTTCACAGTTAAGTGTTTTCATTTGTTCAAAGTGAAAACAAAATTACTGGAGTTTGCATTATATCTCTGAATTATAGGGAAGAGAAAGCAGACATTGAGTTTACAAAGTTTACATAGTCTATTAAGATAGAAAAACGTGTGTTAGAGCAGATCTTCCACTGAAATTCAAGAAATAATTTTCTGCAGAAGTAGAAACCAGTGCTAGTGTATAAAGTCTTTGTTTCAAAATAATGATGTGTTTTATGTTCTAGCACATTAAAGAATGCTACTAGAAATGCTCTCTCCAGTGTGATGGTTTGTGTTTGGTTTTTTTCCTCAGTAGTTTGTGTTCAGCACTAGGAGGGGCTTAGTGGGTTTTTTTTTTCAGCTTCTTTGACATGGAATGTCTGTACTGTGCTTTTTAATGCAACTTCACTGAATTCTTCATTACACAATGACAAAAGGATTTATTAGACTTCTTTCTGAGAAATATGCTCAATAGTGAAACATAAATCATTAGGAATTCTATGTAAAAATTTGAAGGCAATTAGAACCTTATTACATTGCTATATAAATGAATAAAGGGACTACCATCATAATTGCTACATGTTGTTCTTGTCTTAATCTGGAAAAGGGTGCAGTAGAACTGGAGAAGATTGTTAGGACAAAATGTGAGGAAGATGGAGGCAAAAGTGCTCTTGCTCACATTGGAAGAGAGGTTGTTCAAAGGAAGATCTGTAAGATTTGGAGTGAGGCTGAAAAAGTGAACAGGCAGCATGTGCTTGTGCCTTGCAATATAATCACCAGACAGCATTTGATGGAGTATGTTGAAGAATACAAAAGTATAGAGAGGTTTTGTTCAAAATATATTGGATCTGTTAATGATTATTAACAATGATAGTTCAAGTGCAGCCTCTTATATGTTCTTCCAAAAGAGAAGGGAGATATTCTTCCAAAGCAGGGAGCTGTGGGGAAGTTCCAGTGCTTACTCTGGTTTTTGTTGCACCCTGGAGTATCCTTTGCTTGCTGTTTAGGAAGCAGTATACAGGATTTTGTGTAGGTTTTCATCTAAACCACTGAGGTACCTATTTCATGATGCATGGCCTTCACTGCTGACTTTTGAGCAAAATAAGATAATCCTGGTGTTGTATGGTTGCAGCTTTAAAGAGAAATCTAAAATGTATGGCTTGTCAGTTAAGTTGCAGGACTGTTCATTGAGCACCACAATTTGCATTTTATGGAGAGGAATTCACTAGGAGTATAGAATAACTTGATATATTGTGGTAGGAAATGTAACTTGGGATATAGATAGTGTAGTAGGGACACTGCTACAGTGGACACTGCTACAGTTATCTGGAAAATTACTTGTATTGGCAGGAGGACCTTGAGAACTGGAAGAAACAGTTTTCAAGCTGCACAGCTGTCATCACACTTGCAAGCTTTGTTGTAATCTTCTGTCCCCTTTACAGATCAAGGTACTGAAAAACATGAAGGAGCAGGTACTTCTGGGATTACTGACCAGGAAAAGGAGTTGTCAAGCAGTGCATTACAAGCTTTTCAGGTGAGACAAAGTCAAACTCTGAGACTTCTATATTACCACCTTATTGCTAAATGGGCTTATGCAATTGTTTTTCCTGTTTTCTTAATACAGTTGCAAATACATTAAGAGTAGGTTCAAAAGTAGCTCTAGTTGTTTTATAAAAAGACAGCACTTGCATTTTCTCTCTGCTGTGATGTGAGAAGATTGAAGGGGGTACTTGAACAAGAGCACTTTTAATCTTGATTCTCAAGACTTAGTAACCTTAAAAGCTCTATGATAAGTTAATTAAAAGAAGCAGGCTGCATTTCAGCATTGGAAATTGTGTGATCTCTTGGAAGAATTAATCACATCAAGCTAAAAATGGTGTGTTAGTGTTTAAAGGAACCTCATGTGTTTAAAAAACAACAATGAAACAAACACTTTTGTGTTTTAGCATCATGCTATATTCTTTCACAGAAAGTGTTGTACAATGCCACTTTGTATTATAATATATTTCTGAATGTCTAACACCTAACAGGCAGTATCCACTACTTGTTTTTTGTTTCTGGGAAGATTTTTTTTTTCTTCTGTGTTTAAGTTCAGATACCAGGTCTTTCAGTTTATTTCTTTCTCTGTATTGTGTCCTAATTTTATGTAGTGTGACAGGAAGTATAATTGCTTTTCCTTTCAATTGTATCTTTCAATTGTATCCTTCAATTGTATCAAAATGCCTTGCTTTAAATTCAGTTTTAAATAGGTCAGAGAAGAAATTTAAGTGTTGTCTTTTGAGATTTTTTCTTCAGTGTTTCACTCAGTACTTCTATGTTTCACTCGTTTTATTACATGAAGTGCTTGTAGTTAGTTCTTAACACTGTGCTGTTCTCTGACGTCTTCTTGAATGCTGTCTAGCTCAATTTCTCTTTTCAATAACATTTTAATCAGTGGCATTTAATCCTGAGAACCAAAGACATAAGAGAAAGTAATTTGTTTTCCACCTTGCCCACACATCTAAATGCCTAAAGTACTTTTGATCTGCTAATGATATCATCTTTACTTTTATCCTGGTCCAGTGTATCTGGTTTATCTTGTCAAGTTTTTCTTGCTTTAAGAATTCCCTGAATTCATGGGGTGAGGTGACTACACATGTGAGAAGAATTAATGTGATGCCTTGTTTGCCAATTTCTTGCTATTGGGTAGCTCCAGATAGCAATTGTGGACTGCCTTGCATGCTGCTTTATCATATGTCCAGTTTCAGTCTTGGAAGAATTCTTATAAAATTGGGTATTATATTCTAGATCTTATCTAGTAGAGTGGCATAAAGAACTGTTAGCTAATTACAAACATCACAAAATAAGCTGAGCATTTGAAGGTTTAAGGTTTGTAGTCCAGCCATGGTTGGAAGCCTTGTTGCTGTGATCTGAAAACTCCTAGTGAAGAGAAGCTCCAAGTATGAACATAGGAAGAGATTTCCTGGGAGATGAACTGTCTCAACTTAAGAGCATGCCTGCAGTTGAGTTGCAAGTTCCTGTGTTTGTGCACATAATAACAAGGCCATTCATGCTGTTGGTGCTTAGAGCTGTGAAAATGTGTAAATGTCCTGCTGCATCTCTCTGTGTTGTATAACTGTGCTTGCCTGGGAGACTGAAGGGACTGGAATGGTTCCATGGAAAGGAGCTGCAGGATGGCAACTTTCTTGGGAAGAGCAGAAGGACCCCAGAGCTCTTCTCTGTTGTATTCTGCCCTTAATATGAAGTTACTCAGGAGTCCATGAGAAGCTCTGTGGAACAGCCACCTGAAAAGGAGGAATAAGTGGAGGGTAGCACTTAAGAGCTTAGCTTTTGGGTGTGAACCATTGACAGAGATGGAAGTGCATCTGCTCCTTTGTCTGACCACATTGGAAGCAATTCTGCTATGGAAGAGGTGAATATGATTATTCTTGTGTAGGAATTGAGCACTTGAAAGTGAAGCACCATCTAGGCTTGATGTAGTCGAGAGAGTGAGGGGTTCTCTTTGCTCCATGATGCCACTAAAGTCCTCCTGTACCAATACAGAAAAGACCAAAACTGGAAGCAGGCAGAGATGTCTGAATCTGAAGTCTTTGTTTATTCCTAAGGTCAAAGAAAGGGATTTTTGCATTAAATCACACATCAATGGAGCATCATGCTTGGCTCCTAGTTTCTGTTTAGGCATGCCTAGATGATTGAATACTTCATCCAACAGCTAAAGCTTGTAAAGATATTTTTAAAACCTATTCTGGGAAAGTGACACTTTCTTTTTTCAATCTCTCTTGAGCTAACTTCCATAGATCAAATTGTAAATCACTATATATTCAGATGAACTGAAGACTGAACATAAAATGTTGGGCTGGAACTTGTGTAAGCAACTGCAGCTGCTCAGAGTTCTTGAAATGGGGAAAGATTTTGAAAGCTGAGAAAATAGAGTCTTGAAACTTATAATAAGAGAAATGAAAATAACTTTTCATGGAAACATCTGGTAATAATCATCTACTTAATTTGTCCTTACTCCACCAAATTATTTTTGAAGTTTGGATATGGCTTCAACATTTAGACTTGCTTCTTATCCATGTTAATCTGCATAAATAATGAAATATGTGTATAGATATTTAGTTCATTTGTATTGATAGAGGAAAGACTGTATCTTCTAATGCATGCTTCTGGTATGTGTGCAATTTACAGGCTGGAAACTATGATGCTTGTTTACAACACCTAAATACCCTTCAAGACATAAACAAAGATGACTACAAAATAACTTTGAATACTGCTGTTGCAGAGTTCTGTAAAAGTAACCAGACTACCACAGACAATTTGAGACAAACCCTTAACCAGCTGAAAAACCAGGTAATGCAACCATATTGACATGGTGCTTGATTTTGAGTACTATTAATGGTGGTGGGATCTTTCAGTGAAGTAGGAGTAAAACTTCTGCCCTTGTCCCATAGATTTAATAAAATAAGAAAGTAACATTACTTTTAAGCATCTGAGTCAGTTTAATCTTGTAGGACAGGTTTTGTAGTTGTGTTTTTAAGTATTGTTGAAATTGGTCTGAGATTATAACAATGGAAAGACGTGCTATGTTCTTTCAGTAGAAAGTTTCTTAACCTGAAATAGTTTGTGAAATAATAAAAAATTGAAAATATTACTTTACTACTTAATTGACAATTTTCTGTTTCATTGTATGTTTTTTTGCTGTGTTAATGTGCGACAGCAATGAAGATTTTTGGAGAAATTCATAGCTTTGGAGTTTGGTTTTTTTTAAATACCTGGTACTTTAAAATCATAGGTACTGAAAGTTTAATGAAACGAGTGGGGTTTTTTCAGGTTCACTCTGTTGTTGAAGAAATGGATGGTTTGGATGATGTTGAGAACAGTATGCTGTACTACAATCAAGCTGTTATCCTGTACCATCTGCGTCAGTATACTGAAGCTATATCTGTTGGGGAGAAGCTGTACCAGTTCATAGAGCCTTTTGGTATGTAGGCAGAGAGCAGAATCTTGTTCATTCAAGAGCTACAGAAAGACAATTCAGTCTTTTTTACAGACAAGTGATTTGTAATTTGTCTAATACGGTTTTAAGGAATTAGGTAGGGTTTGGAATGAAGAATATATTTTACTTATATCAAGGACAACAAACGAATTTGGGGGAAGGTGCTTCAAAGAGCTTTAGCAGGCAAGTGCTATGAAAATGAAATGGAATTTTTTCAACTTGAGAAGGCATTTATGTAAATAATATGTACAAGCTAATGAAATTATTTTAAATCTAATGTTTTGAGTCATCATGCAACTTCACAGGTGGGTGTCTTTTTCATGGTGCTCATTTTTAAATACCTTTATTAGGTAATACATAATTGTATGTGCTTATATCTGAATACAAAGTCTGCAACTTTTACGAGCTATGGTACCTTGTGTAGCAGAACTGCCATACTTGTATGGAATAATTTTATAATCCTTGTTGAATTTTAGAAGTGGAAGGCTGAAGGATGTATTTGTGTGGGTCTCAGTAAATTAAGTAAATGCTACTGTGTTTCTGCTTCAATTCCCCCAGTTTTCAATATGCATAATAAGGTCTTAACTGTGAAGTCAGCTAAACAGAGATGTGTTTGTACAGAATCTTTTTGAGTTCTGTGGGATTCTGCATCTGCATATGACTCTGTTTAGCTACTGCATCTTTGGTGCTGATCTGCTTAGATCAGTTCTCAGAACCTATGAACATGAAATACTTGTTAAGCTGTCTTTAGTCTGTGCTTTTATGCTGATGCCATTTGAATGAATGAGCTTTCTTTTCAATGTGTGTACTTAGCTATAGGTTGGACATGGCTGCATTGTTTTTTCTTATGTAATACATTGATTTTTCTCATAATGTCGCATAGATGATACTTTATAGTAATTTTTTTTTTCTGTCCATATTTGGAGGGATTGGTATTAGAGCTGTAAAACAATTTTTTTTCTTTGCTTTTCACAGAAGAGAAGTTTGCCCAGGCTGTGTGCTTCTTGCTTGTAGACTTATACCTGTTAACTTACCAAGCTGAGAAAGCCTTGCATCTGCTTGCTGTTCTGGAAAAAATGATTTCACAGGGCAACAATAACAGCAAGAATGGAAAAAATGAGGTAAGCCTAAAATCATACAAATGCCATTAAATCTTTATCAGAAGTATGCTTTATCTCAGTCCAAAATTAGTATCTTAAAAGAGTTTTTAATTATAAAACTATATTAGATCACCTGTAAATTTAGACAGCAGCTTAAATATGTTAGTAACTGAGTTAATTGTGTGCAGCAACTGTTTATTCCCTCTCTTTCACCCTTTTCTCTTACTCCAGGGAGCTATAATATTTTTCTTCAGTCAGGGACTTGCATTGGAAAGACAGCTGTCTCCAGGGTCAAATATTGTTTGTCTTTGATTATGACCATATGAGACCCTAAGTTTGAAAGAGAAGTCAGTGTCAGAGGAACTGCAGTTGCATAGCATAGGATGGGAAATTAAATATCTTTTTTACATAGTATCTGAAGGCATGAGGCACACTTTCAAACAAAATCTTTCATGTGTATTTTGGAAAAATCAGTAGAATCAGTGGTGGCTTGGAAGTGGAGAAGGAATTTGAGTGTTTTCCCATTGATGAAATGTCACACTTAAGATAAAATATTTTCTCTTTAAGAATATAGTAATTCTACTGAGGGAAGTATTAAAGAGATACTCTAGAATGTGCATGTCATCCTTCTAGAAAAAAGAAT
>VZTB01015765.1:9200-25048 GCA_013397245.1 Thryothorus ludovicianus
TTTGCTGGAATTGGGCACACTAAAAATGGAGAAGCATCCATGGAATGTCTTTTATCAGAGAACAACAGTTCTAATGATACATGAGTTTGAGCAAGTTCAGTATGTAATCCATATTTAAAATGGGAAATTGACAATTCACCATGTAGATAAACTCTACATGGTTCATTCCTTTAATTTACAGAGCAGCTGTGAATAAATTTTTTTCAGATATTAATTAGTACTATTTGTGTCCTGGAATGTTGGGATGAAAAACAAGACTTCAAAAAACCCTTTCTTTTCTTTGTAGGGGACAGGTCATTAACATGCGATACCTGGAATACTTTGAGAAAATTCTTCATTTTATCAAAGACAGGATCCTTGTTTACCATGGGTAAGTTACCATTTTTTTTCCCCCTGCTTTGTTCCCTGGTAATAGTGATCTGAAATTTACATAATACTCATTTCACAAAGTCTGAAGGATTTTTTTCTTAGTTTAGTAAGTTCTGGTTTCCTTAGTATATATAATTGTTTTAATTCCTATTGGAAATGGAAGCTGTATTCATTGCCACATAAAGAAACTTAAACTGATAGGGAAAAATCCCCTGTGAATTGCAGTGTACCTAGAAACGAATAACTGTTTTAAATTTGTAGCCATGATTCTGTCATGATTGGATCCTTATTCTTTCTAAGCATATGATTTATAAAAGATGTTGGGTTTCCTCCTGGTAGAATCAAGTACAGTTACTCTGACTCTTGAGATTAATATTAAGAAGTGAGGAAAAAAGGAGAAAAGAATTTATGGAATTTTCATTGAAACAGGTTTTTGAGAAGTAGTTTAAAATGAGCAGAGAATCTTTACTATCTGTTACGTAGATGGGTTGGTAGATGCTGTCCTGGAACTGAAGAGAGTTGTAGACTCTTGAATGAAATAATATGACTAAAGGTAGTATGAAAATTTGATGTTTGTATGAATACTGTGGCTCACTTTTCCAATAACATAAAAAACGAAAAAACTCCTTTAGCTATAAACCCACTAATTTTCCTTTGGACTGGTAAATTTTATTAAATACTGAGTTCTGTTTTTCAATCTCATTATGCTACTTAAATATCAAAAAAGTAAAGTGCAGAAAATCCTTACATCAGTTGAAAACGTTCACGTTTTAGAAATTGATGATAGTTGCTGAAAATATCTAAGTTCTGCAGTAACTCATAGTCTATCCTCTGTTGCTAGGAAGTTTGTTCAGAGTAAGCCAAATGGCATTTGACCTTAAATCAGACCAGTTTGTGGTGTGATTTCTAAAATAATTCTGCTCTTAAAATCTGACATAGTGTAATTAATAATTAGAGCAGTAATTCACCAGGTTTCTTCGTGATCCAGCTGTGCCTGCATCTGAAGTATTTACTTGCCTTTGAGGATACATAGGCCCGTGTATTTTGTGAAGAATATTTCTAATTTTAACTTTATTTTAATTCCATCTTTCCTTACCTAGAACCCCCTGCCTACACACACTCATGCAAACACTGATGTTTTAGAGTGGCCAATAGCAAGAGTAAGATAGAGTAGTTGATTAGAGTAAGGTAAATCTGAATGCTGAAAAAAATAAGCTGAGCTGATATAGGAGAAAACTGATTTTTGAAATATAGGAGAGCATGTGGACAAGGATAAAGGAACTAATTTTCAGAAAATAAATAATTAACTTTCAATAAATTACTTTACTGTGGCTTATTAGATAAAGATATGTGAATTTCCAGAAATGCTACATGTGTTCAACTATTGTATGTCATATTTATTTTTTTCCAGTGCTAATAATCCAAAAGGACTGCTAGAGGTTCGAGAAGCTTTGGAAAAGGTACATAAAGTAGAAGATCTTCTTCCCATAATGAAGGTAAATTACAGAAAAACTTCATTATATGGTAAAAAAATCATAAAATGCATTCTGGGAGACATTCAGTTCTTCAAAATAAAACCATTGTATTTAAACTTAAAATGAGTAATTGGAAATAGTAGCTCAGGTTACTCCAAATCTGCATATATAGGGTTGGCCCTTCCCTTTGATATGTGCAAATGGGTGATGTGTATTTGAAATCCTTGGCCTAACTGTGAGCTGCTAACAAAATTATGGGAAACCAAAACATGAAATGTAATTCTTTGAAGCCAGCCTTCTCAACTGAAGGGGTTTGTGATCATATCTGCCATAGTGGGCTCGCTGTACAATAAGATGGACAAAAATTGATTGATGTGCCTGAAAGATTAGGAATAAGGAAGCTCTTTTTACTTTTAGGTTCATTGGTGCAGCTCAGTATGTGGTGAGGCTGGCATCAGGAAGTGGGGGAATGCTGACTAATGGCTAAAATGAATTGCTGGACAACATTTTTGAGCTTAGGAAGATTTGGCAAAAAAGGAGTGGGAAACTTGCAGGTTTTCCTCCTGCTGCTGGTGATCTTTGTAGAAAGGCTTTGGATATATGACCTGCAAAATGATTTATACTCTTATCTCCACTTGAGTAGTAAGGCTTGAACTGGGTTTAAGTAAAATTTGTTCCCCTTTTCCCACCATTCCTCCAAATTAATCTATGGTGAGCAGTGTGAGTAGGTATTTAGGGTTGGAGAAACAAAATTACAAGGTTTGTCTTTTTAAAGGACTGTACAGGATTTTAATCAGAGTAGAATAAAATGTGGGAAGAAACAGTTATGCTAAATAGAGACAAATTCTTTACTTTCTTATCTTGTGTGTCCACATTGGAATTTTGTATCGAAGCAAAGCAGGGGGGTTGCCATAGAGCAGAGATCTCTGAAGCTGCCTTGCTGCTACTCCTGACTGTCTGGGTTTGGATGTGTTCTTGGTACTAATGCTCACTCATGCACTACAATTATCTTTGCAGGAGCTATGTGGCTTAAACACTTAATTTTTCTATGAGTTTTTATAATAATGTATTGGGAATATATGTTCTTTGAAGACACTGTAATTTCAGAGGTCCTTTGGATATTACTGTCTTGTTCTTGGCTTTGAAAGATTAAGCCAAATGGATATGAACTCAAACAAAAGCTTTTACTAAAGAGGTAGCAGATATTGGGGTGGATGGACAGCTAAGTGTTCCCTACTGACACACAAATGTGCAAGGATCCTGTAGGGCATCTAATGTGGTTACTTTCGAATTGTAGGCCAGTAAAAAGGTTACTACTGGAGTTAAAACTACAGGTTACTCCAAGAGAATAATGAAAATAACTATATAAACATAGTGGACTGTACATTATTATTTCAAAGTAAATGTCTCAACTGGCAGCAAATATTCTTCCCAGTTTCCATATGTGTACATTTTGGTCTGTTTTGAGGCTCCTGCATCCTATTCCAAACTCTGTTGACATGGAATGCTGTCTCATTAGAGGCTTTTTGTTTCTTTAAAATAAATGAAGATTCTCTTGAAACAAAACACTCAGGATCACAGGTTTCAGGTTAATACAAATAACTGCCTGAGTAAACACTACTGCGTGCTAGTCTTTATTAGTGCCTATATAAAATGGATGTCCTTCTAATAGTGATAGAGTTTGGTTATTTGGGTAGCTGGCAAATGCTGTGTGTGGAAAGCTGGGCTTTTGGCTTTACTTAAATGCAGTTCTGTCTGGTTTATACAACTCTGGCTGCAGTGTTACTCTTAGATAATGTAGCTTTGTAAAATTCTTAAACCTAGAGATATTTTGCTTCTGGTGGGGATAAACATCAATTGAAACTGGATCACAGTTAAGAAACTTGCTTTGAGTTGTATTCTGGAATTCACACTTGGACTAATGCAGCCACTTCTTAGTGTAAACAGAAAATGGGGTCTCAAATTCTTGCTTTTCCATTTACATCATTGCACCAAAAGGTTACCATTAACATGCAACTTGAGGAGGAATGTGTACAACTTGAACTGCTTTGTACAGTTGCTTTTCATAAACAGTGTATTTTATTCACTATTTAGTTATGAAGTTGAATGCCACTATGCTTCATTCAGTATTTATGGTTTCCATTCAGAAGGAAATAAAGGATGAATGAAATAACATCACTGGCAGTAACTTTGTTTTGTTCCCTAAGTTTGTCCATTCTCATTTCTACTTCATGTATTTAATGTACTTCACAGCAATAGGTAGACAGTCTCTGCTACCTCTAATATTACTTATTTTTTCTTTTGAAAGCAGTTTAACAGTAAAACCAGAGATGGGTTCACTGTGAACACAAAAGTCCCCAGCCTGAAGGATCAAGGGAAAGAATATGATGGATTCACGATTACAATAACAGGAGATAAGTATGTTTGTATGTTTGCTGTTTTGAGGGGTTAGGCTACATTAAGCAATGATGAGCTATTAGCAATTAATTGTCTGAAATGCCATTTCTGTTCTCATAAAGTGGGTTTTGTTTTTCACTAGTGGCATTTCTGTAAATAACTAAGGTTTATACATTTGAGGACTTGATTCCTGTTGTGTTTTTGGCAAAAATGGAATATGGATAACAGGGAACTGATTTGATTCACTAACATATAACACAAAAGTAAAAAGAAAGCTTGTTTTTCTGCTTAGACTATAAGGTACCTAAAGGAGAAAAATATCAAATACCTCAGTCTTTATAAATATCAAAATACATTTCTTGTGAGAGCTTGTCTTTTATGTTGACAGAGAAGTCCTGAATGGAATGGAAATTTCTGTGATCTAAGAGAAGACACTTTCTATTTGAGATTTTGGCCTTTTTTATGTTTGAGATGTTTGCAGATGTTCTATCTGCATGTGAACATTTAAATAGTACCTGGATGTATGAGAATACAATCAGGGGACTTTGGGTCACTCTCTGGGTGAGATAGTAAATGTCTCACTTTATGGATTCTGATTCCTTTTCTCTCTGAAAAATAAGCAAGTCTGAAGCTCAGAAGTGCTATCATACTGTTAAATGAAAACTTTTTAAAATTAAAGTTCTATGCATTAGGATTTTTCCCAGAATTTGTGTGCTTTCAATGTGGCATGGAATCCAAACTTCCCTGCTAAAATGTTAATGTATCTTTTGTTTTTTAATTTTACATTCTAAATCACAGGCTTATATGTGGTGGAAGAGCATTAAATATGTGGCCTCACTATTTTGAGGAAAATATTTTAGTGTCAGCCTAATTTTCTTCTGGACAAGCTTTGTTCAGTATCATTAAGTCTGTTTTGATCCATAGCTTGCAACTGGTTTATACCAAAACAATCTTGTTTTGGTAGTTTAGAAATGAAGAAAACTACACTCTCCATTCTATACAAAAATCCTGTGAAGTCTGTGAAGATATTTTAAAATTTCATATTTCTTACTTTTTATCCATAATTTAAGTGAAACACTAATGCTTGTCAGGTATTTTTCAATGGAAATACTTTATCTGTGATTAGGTGGCATTCTTTATATATTCTTTCAAGCTTGGAATGTGATAAAGCATTTTTAATTTGGTGATTTGTGGGGTTTTTAAATTAAATGGGAAGTAATGCACATAATCTCCTGCTTAAGGAACATGATAGGAAAAAGGTGATGTGTAACTGTAGTAGATTTGTAATTTACCTTGGATATGCATCAAGTCCTGTTCAAAAAATGTCTTACCTCCTTTTCTTTTTCATCTGCTTAACAGAGTGGGGAACATACTATTTTCAGTGGAAACTCAGACGACAGAAGAGAGAACACAGCTGTATCATGCAGAAATAGATGCACTATATAAGGATCTAACAGCTAAAGGAAAAATTCTAATTCTGTCTGCAGAGCTGGGGGTAAGGCTTTTATGTTTTTTATGCTCTCTGTTTAATAGTTCCTGTTCTAATACTTTTTGATTGAGTTCTTAGGTAATAAAGTTACTTGAACCCAATTATGACAAGTACCATAAGAAGTTGCTATAATTCTGTCTGTTACTTTAAAATTTGCTGTACTTTGCCTGCAGTACTAGAGAGTGTCCAAGCAAGGTCTCAATATTGCAGTGTGTTCTGGTTTTTTCTTATTTTTCTCATGGGTCTGTGTTCACCTTTGTCATTATCCCTATAAGTACTGTTTAGAATTTGGCTCATGGTGGTTACATATGAGTAACACGAATTTGTGGGAAGCTCTAGAGTTGTGTTTTGTGTTGAGTTGATGTGCCAGGACAATCTGACTACATTTGAGCTTGTGTTTTTTCTTTTTCGTCTTTAATAGGTGTGTAGATGTAACCTAAATGTTAAAGATACAACAAAGTAGTTTGTTTAAACATCTGTTATTTAGACTTCATCTTCACAGTTTGACATTTTCACATTTGAAATGGTTCTTAAAAAATAATTGTGGTTACATAAGACTTTGCAATGTGTACCTTTATAAGGTATTACATGGCTATTAAATTATCTTTAATTCATGCTTTTCTTTTTCTCTTAGGAAGTGGATGCTGTTTGCAACTTGATCCTGTCACTCGTTTATTACTTCTATAATTTAATGCCACTTTCAAGAGGATCTAGGTTAGTGCTGGTATTCATCATGTCTGTTACCTTGAATGCTTGCTGTACAGTGTCCATGTCTTGCAGTATTTTAATGTTTTTTTTTAATAAAATATTTTTTTAATGTATCTGTGTGCCCTGCACAGCCTCTCCTTTTCTGCTGCTATGACAATGGTATTGTTTTAGAAGCTAGTTTTTAATTGCTAATGGTAACTATTCATAGCTGCATGTATATTTAAAGTGATGAGTAGTCTGCATTTATAGACATCAGCTCACACATTGAGAAGTGTCATTTTTAAATTGTAATGCTTGGTTTTCTAACACATATTGTGTTACACCACTGTAATTTCACTTAGGAAGTTTTTCTGAAATGTGTATTTAAGATGAAATACACTTTAGCATAACTTATTTTAATTAAATACACTAAAATATTATTTTAGTAAATGGTTGCAACTGTTAGGATCACCAAATGAAACTGTAGGATAAAGTTCCATATGTCACAGAACTCTTCAACTGGAATTCTAGTTTAGTGCAAACCTGCTTACATCTTATTCTGGATCTCTATTCCACAAAGCACTTGAGCACTTAACATCTTTAATCTTACTCCTAGATACAGTTCTGTATGAAAAGAAAAAACACTCTGATTTTTTTTTTGTTTTGTTTTTTTTTGGGATTTTATAATCAGATTTTGCATTTATCTTATAGAATGTAAAAATTAAGAGAAATTCTGTCTGAGTTAAAAAAAAATTAAGTTAAAAATTAAATAACTGAACAGTTTTACAGTGCCTCTAGCTCTATTGCAGTAGAGCTCATAAACTCTTCTTGGGAGCAGGAGTCTGCTTTGTTTTCAGCCCTGTGGAGTCATAAGAACTCCAAAGTCTGAAAATGAGGTTCTGACTAATGTAGAAACAGTAGTAGGTTCATATCTTCATTCTAGTGATATTGAATGCTTACAGTGATTTCACTTTTTAAGTTTCTGTGCTTGTTTTTTTTTCTTCTAAAATAACTAGCACAGTCATGCTTAATAGCCTTCTATGAAAGAATACCATGTTTCATTTCTTTTGTAGTCTGAAGTAGCATTATGGAAAGACTTTTACCTCATTTGTTACTTTTAATTTTATTCTTTTAGTGTGATAGCTTATTCAGTGATCATGGGAGCACTAATGGCAAGTGGAAAAGAAGTATCAGGAAAAATCCCAAAAGGAAAGGCAAGTATCAAAATATCAAAGTACATTAGCTCAGTCTTGATGGTTGAAGTAATACTTGTAAATGTGGGGAAAGAGCTGTAAGAATGAACAGAAGTAGCATGCTTATTTGCTGGAGTTGGGTCAGCTCCATGCTATGATGTCTTGCAGCCTGAGAGAGTGTTGAAAAATGCATTGCTGTTCTCACAGCCAGTGAATTTGGAGATGGTATGTGCATTAATTCATTTGGATTAGTCAGATTGTAGCAGTTTGGTCCCACAGGAATTACAAATCTGTTACTGAAGCATTTCCAGCATGCTCTTTTCAGCTTGCTTTGAGAAGAGTTCTGAGAACACTGGGGCAGAATTAGTGACTCTTCTGGTGCACAGCAGAAATTTTTTGTCTGTACTCTCAGTGTATTTGTAGAGTTTTAGGGCTTGGTAGGTAGAAATGGATTTGCAACTTCTCTTGATTTCTCCTTCCCCTCTGTATTCTGCTGAATTTAAACTAAATCCTAGTTTTTCAGTAATTACTTTTGAATATTATACCACCTTTCTCAATAAAGAATTTCCTTCAAGAATTGGCTTGTTAGCTGTATTACCTTTACAACATGAAAACACTGAGACCCCCTCTAATGTATTGTCAAAAGAATCAGTAAAATTCCAGTGAGAATCCAAGTTGTTGAAGAAAATGCCCTGCATGGATAACTGAAGAAAGAGTGATTTTCTGTTTTTTTTCTAGAAAGCCCTGAAAACAATGTACTCCTTTGAGTACAATGAACTCTAGTAGCATACAGCATTTGCTTAGCAGCAAGAAAGCTTCTTTTCAGTACACCATTAAGCTGGTATCTTCCCCATTCTGTGGGAGTTCAAGCAGAGGTAAAACACTTCCATGGGGTTTCTTAAGTATTTTCTTAGGACTTGAGAGAGGAGTACTTTGCTGACTGATTTTAGGCAGGCAAGCAGAGTTTCAGGATTACTAATAAGCGGGATTTCTGACTTACAGGAGCATTGGGGACACCTTTACATTTGAGGGTTCTTCTTGAAACAGTGCCTGAAAACAAATAAACCTGTTTTTTAGAAAAGCTTTCATGATGTGGAAGAAACTGTTGAATGAAACTGGAGTTTGTTTATTGACAGAGTTGTTAGAAGGGCTAAGCTGGTCCCAGACTTACAACAACATGCATTTTCAGGCTGCTCTGAAGTCAAAGGTGCACAGTAGCCAAGAGTCCTGTTGTTGCCTGGCAGGTCACTCAGTAGCCATGGCCAGTGTGGCTTCCAGTATTGGTCTTTTTGGGGTGTGCAAGCCCCAAAGGGAATTTTAGTGCCTGGCTTGAAAGCTGACTTCAAACGGATGGCGAGGGGCAAAGTAGTGAGGGCACAGACTGGTTTGTAAGCTTACTCCTGTCATACCAAGAACATGGGTAACAAAGTTCTCAAAGCCCTTCCTGAAGTTAGAGAACTTAAAAATTCTGGAATTTCTTAATATCTCATTTGTTTTCTTGCATTTTCAGCTGGTTGATTTTGAAGCCATGACAGCACCTGGGTCTGAAGCTTTTAGCAAAATAGCA
Source organism: Thryothorus ludovicianus (assembly GCA_013397245.1). Taxonomy (NCBI): domain Eukaryota; kingdom Metazoa; phylum Chordata; class Aves; order Passeriformes; family Certhiidae; genus Thryothorus; species Thryothorus ludovicianus. Next base: position 18,378 of record VZTB01015765.1, read on the forward strand.
AGGAGCTGGATGAATCTAAAAAGGTAAATCCTTTTGTTCAGATGGGGAACAGGGAAATAAAATATGAAAGACTATATGTAAAATTCAAACCTATACTAAGAAATGTTACTTAGCAATTACGAGTTTAGTAAAGGATTCAGTGTATTTTTTAACACTGTTTAGGAATTGATGAGAAAAGATTTGCATTTGCACACAGAGTAGTAGTCTAGACATTCAGTTATGTGAGTATTATCCTCTGAGGAAATTATTTGGGTTAAGGTTTTCTTCATTTTATCCTGTGGCTCAAATTTCGCTTTTTGTATTATGGCTTATCATTAGTAGATCTGGCAATGAGTGAACAAAGAAAGGGGAAATTTTGACCTTTTTTAATTCCTATGGGTCTTTTCAAACTATATATCCAAAAGTAATTTGCTTCTCCTTTAGTTCAATTTTGATACAGAGAATAAGTGTTTTCAAAGTAAGTAGACATTTTGAGTATGTAGAATTGCATTACTTAGTACAGGTGCATGACTTTTGTGCAATGCTTCACATTTTTTATTTTCATATGAATTTATAATTTAATACTGCATACATTGACAAAGAATTAATATTATGAATCAGATGCATTTGATTGGTCCTCTGGTTGTTTTTCCCCATACAAAATCTAAAAATCAGGCCAGACACAGCACCAGTTACAGTTTGCTTCAAGTAAGGGTCAAGACACTTAAAGGGTTCAGAGAGAATTGCTAAGGTCCTTACAGGGCCATCCATAACCTTGGAAACATGATGCACATCAGGGGACATTCTTGGTTACTGCGTGAAAGGAAATCTTGAGTTCCTCTTCAGGAAGGCCAAAAGGAAACCCAGAGAAACTGTAGGCTGGTCAGCCTCCTTTTGATCCCTGGGAAAGTCATGAAGTGAGTCCTTTAGGAAAGCATTTCAGTTGATATGCAGGAAAAAGTCACAGAAAACAATCAACACAAGCTTACCAAACATTCTGTGACCCAACAATGGTTCTCTGTGGTAAAAACCAACTTCTGGGGATGGCAAGAGCAGTCAATGTTGTACTTTCATTCAAGATAGCACATTATGGTCTGGACAAAAGGACAACTAAATGGATTAAGATGTTTGAACAGCCAGGTTTAGGGGGTACTCAGCACTTTGGACCACACTTAAAATACAGCATTCAGCTGCAGTAGACTATAATAAACCAGAACAAATTTGGTAGACACATCACCGCCCTGATCCTGCTGGCTGCATTATTGCTGGCAGTGGCTTCCTTGGCCATGCTGCTGGCTCATGTTCAGCTGCTGTCAGCCAGCACCCACAGGTCCTTCTCTGCCCAGCAGCTTCCAGCCTGTTGCATGGGGTTGATTCTTGACACAGGTCCCAAATTTGTTTGAGAAGGGGATGAAGAGAAGTCTAAGTTAATGTGTTAACTTGCCGGTAAATTATAAAACTCATCAAAAAATATGGCCAATGGTCTGGAGCACATGCCTTAACAGGAGAGAGCTGGGCTTGTTCAGTCTGGAGAAAATAAGGCTTTGATCTAGGAGCAGCTCTGCAGGACCTATGAGTGTTTGGTGGGAAGACAAAAAGCAGTGTGCATGAGTTGAAACATTTAGACTTGGCATAATCTTTTCATCAGCAGACTGCCCAAAGAAGCTGTGCAGTCTCCATCCTTGGAGATTTTCAAGACTTGGCAGAATAAAGGTCTGATTTGACTTCTCAGTTGACCTTGCTTTGAACAGGATCTTAGATCCCATATCTCCTGAGGTCTGGTCCAACTTCCTAGAGACTGAGGAACTCTGAAGCTGCTCTTACTGCCAAACATCATACTGTTTAGTGTTATTTAACTTTATTATCAGGGGTTCTGAGCCTGGTGAATTTCACTAGACTATAAAATCCCTTCCTAAATGAAGAAGGCTATTAAGATTCAAAGACACATTTGTCAAACTTAGGCTAAAAATCTACTTGTAAATGAGTAAAATTCAGTATTCATTAAGGAGTGACATTTCTAAACTACAGATGTAGAAATTGTGGTTTTTATTAAAAGTAGTCTGCACAAATATTGAGGCATGCTTGTCTTGGGACTATAAAATATTTATGGTTCCCACATTTTTTTTCTGTAATTCTCTCAACAATATACTCTTCTTTATTAATCCTCTGTTAATGCTTAATTAACATTAGTGCTGGTTTTGGTTTTGTGATTTGTTGGTTTTTTTAAAAGACATTATCTTTACCAAGGAGAAACTTCTTGAGAGTAAAGCCAGCTTAAGACATTTCAGTGCTACCCATGTTTTTCTGATTCCCTCAGCTGTACTGTTGAAACTTATGGGAATCCATGTCAAACCAGGTCAGGGAAGTAATTTGTGTTAAAAATAAGCTTATCAAAAAAATTTATTTTTATGCAATACCATTTTGTAGTATAGTAGAACCTAAAGAATTGCTGGGTCAAATTAGAGATGTATAATAGGTGAGGAAATGAGCCAGAGTGGAGAAAATGCTAAAGTTGACTTTGCTGTGAAAAAAACCAAAATCTCTGAAGAACTACAGTCCAAAGGACTTGATGTAATAGTATGAAAGTAATTAGCCTGAGTGGCTAATTTGTCTATGGTAGACAAATAATAGTGAATATGGTAAATAAGGCTGGAAGACTTAAAGCAATACATTTTTTCTTTAACTTCTGCTGCTTTTGAAAGCTCTTCTATGTAGACATTGTTTTCTTTCTGTATGGTGATGGAGTAGTCATGAAAAGCAAGAGCTGTTTGTGAACCACAGATTCTGAGAATTATTGACTCATTAAGGTTGGGAAAAAACTTTAAGATCTTTGAGTTCAACTGCTAATCCAGCACCACTGTGTTCACCACTAAACCATGTCCCCAAGTGCTGCATCCACACACTTTTAATGACTTCCAGGGTGGTGATTGCACCATCTCCCTGGGCAGCTTATTCCAATGTTTTCACTTCTCTCGTGAAAAAATATTTCCTAATATCCAATCTAAACTTTCCCTGGCACTACTTGAGCCAATTTCCTCTGGTCTTGTCCCTTGTTATCCTAAGAGAAGAGCACAACCCCCACCCTCCTATCAGTTGTAGAGAGCAGTAAGGTCACCCCTGAGCCTTCTTTTCTCCAGGCTGAAAACAACCTCAGCTCCTTCAGCTGCCTCTCCTAAGGCTTGTGCTGCAGACACTTCACCAGCTCCATTGCCCTTCTCTGGACTCAATTCAGCACCTCAGGGTCCTTTTTGCAGTGAGGTGTCTAAAACTGCACACAGGACTTGAGGAGTGGCCTCACCAGTGCCGAGTACAGGGGGACAATCACCGCCCTGATCCTGCTGGCTGCATTATTGCTGGCAGTGGCTTCCTTGGCCATGCTGCTGGCTCATGTTCAGCTGCTGTCAGCCAGCACCCACAGGTCCTTCTCTGCCCAGCAGCTTCCAGCCTGTTGCATGGGGTTGATTCTTGACACAGGTCCCAAATTTGTTTGAGAAGGGGATGAAGAGAAGTCTAAGTTAATGTGTTAACTTGCCGGTAAATTATAAAACTCATCAAAAAATATGGCCAATGGTCTGGAGCACATGCCTTAACAGGAGAGAGCTGGGCTTGTTCAGTCTGGAGAAAATAAGGCTTTGATCTAGGAGCAGCTCTGCAGGACCTATGAGTGTTTGGTGGGAAGACAAAAAGCAGTGTGCATGAGTTGAAACATTTAGACTTGGCATAATCTTTTCATCAGCAGACTGCCCAAAGAAGCTGTGCAGTCTCCATCCTTGGAGATTTTCAAGACTTGGCAGAATAAAGGTCTGATTTGACTTCTCAGTTGACCTTGCTTTGAACAGGATCTNTCAGTATTTCACCTTCTTACAAGAGCCTACCATCAGTATCAGAGACTTTTCCAACCCTGAGAACAATGATTGAAGTACTAAATACAGACTCATCTCATTGTCTAAAAAAAACTATAGTTGTTGTATAATTTATACAAATAAAAGTCCAAGAGGTACCGCTTCGTAAATTATTTTGAACGGCAAATTACAGTCTAAATAGTTTGATTTTGTTTTGGTTTTTTTCTAACAGAACAAACTCACTTGACTATTTATCACCACCACAAAAGAAATCTTTCTGTGAACAATAATATTGAAAAAGAAAAAAGAAGTGGAACAACTGCTTTTTCATATTAAGACACACTCTTAACAGAAATAGTTTATTCAGGGCCAGACTGAAGAGCAGTAAGAAACTTGATCACAGTTATGAACTGAACATATTGCAGGGGGAAATTTATTTTTAAAAAAAAAAGTAATTTTCATTGGAAATAATGCTATGCTACATCTCATTGGTTTTTTTCAAAGCCTCTGACTTCTGAACAGAAAACTTAGAGCTCTACCATGTGTGAGTAACTGGAGAATACACAAGCATTTCATGTAATGCGGTCCAGTGAAGGAACAGATGTCAGCTTAAAAGAATGGGGTTTAGGGAAACATCATTTGGAAACAAAACCAAACCAGTTACTTGTTTGGAGTTAGGTTCTTGGTGAGTAAATGTCAGAAACACAACAATCTCCCTTTCCAAGTACCCATTGATGGTGGTGGTTGGCAAAAGTTATTAATGGAGTGACAGGATTGAAATATATTGGGAACACTAGCTATTGTTCCCTGAGTTGTTTTTGTTGGACAGACTTGGCATCATTCTGCAAAGGTAGGTTTCCTTAACCAAACCATAATAAAGGCAAATCTGACCACTTGTCTGTTGAATACTAATGAACTTGAATTCTAAACTCTCTTGATCAGATTTTCTGTAAAGGGCAAAAGTAGGTATTGCTTTGCTAGTAAGGATAAAGCAGGCTTGTAAATTTTGATTGAAAGAATTGGGATGCTGTCCATTTATGACACAGGTATTCCCAACATTCTATTCTTGAGTACCTTCTTCTGTCCCACTAGAAATAAGCAGTATTTGCTGCTTCTGTTTAAAAGTCTAGAAGTTTAAGAAACCTCTACTACATTTCATTAAGGAGAGAAAGAATTGTTATTTTCCTGGAAAAACAGCAGCCTGGAAAATATGCCTAACTTTATACTTTGTGTTCTAATGTGATCTTCTAAGCCTGTAAGTTTTGTTATGCCTTGTATTATTCATTGAGAAAGGGGAATTATATTGGCACTTGACCAGACAGTCTTGGGAACAATAAAAAGGAGGGGGTTTGTTTTGGGGATTAGATCAGAGGGAGTACAAAAGGGGTGGTGGGGAAGCAAAAAACTGCCTGGGCAAACAAACCACGTACAATTGTGTGGGTTTCCTTGTCCTCATTTCTTATTCCTGTGACTGACTTCATCCCCAGCCCCTGGTGGCAGATAAAAGAGGCTAATGGGAGATCACGGGAGGGTTCCGGGTATGTTACACCTCTGTGAGTGTGAGTGCCTGCAAATGTGTTCCAAAGGCATCTTTGGGCGTGATGCAGATGACTAAGAAAGAAATCGAGCTCATGTCAAGTGCTCTCAAACAAGTTTAACAAACAAAACAGGATTATATAACTGGGCTGGTATGTGATGACTTGGTGAACTGTAATTACCTCCTAAGAACCAAGTATGTGGAGAAATCTAATTATCATTTTCCATCCTCTTCTGTGTCATCTTAGCTGGTCTAGTGATACCATTTGAACTCTTAAATGGGAACATTAATGTATTGCAGCCCCAGTCATTTATCTATTAAGAATGATACTACAGAAAGCAGAATAAGGAAAAAAAAATAGGCTAAGCAATGAAAAACCATTAATCCGAACCTCAATATTTGTGCTACTTTGTAATATATTTTGAAGACAATAAAAACTCCCCTGCAACTACCTGGGCTAAAAGTCAAAATAGATTTAGTCTCACGTAAATCTTCTGACATATTTGCCTATCTGAGGTAAGCTTGGTTTTTTGTTGTTATTTGTTATGGTTTTGGTTTGTTTGGTTTTGTGGGGGTGTTGGGTGGAATTTTTATTTTTTTTTTTTGGAAAAGGAACTATGCTTCCCCCACCCAGGAGACTGGTCATCTTTTGGGAGTTTGTGTGTGGGACAAAATCCTTTGCCAAAATAAGGACTTGCTACAGGAAACGAGCATTTGAACAGCAAAGGAAGAGACCAGAAAACCTAATTATTTCATCCTTTAGGAATCTATTTTACCATTGTAACTAATGCCGGCTGTATAGACTTATTACACTTAGACTGCAGCTTTACTATCAAATTAGTACGGAGGCCTCGGACCACCTTGCACCCTTAACTGGTGGAGCTGGACAAAAGCGCCTGTGCAAGGCATCCTGTCTCTTCTGACAGCAGGTTCTGGACCTTCTGTCGTGTCAAGAAACACGTACGGCTTATTCAGGAGAGAGGAAAGGCAGGTTCTTGGGCTCCTCTGCCAGCTCAGGCAAGTCCTTTCCCGGTGCTCCTGGCCCCGGCAGTGGGAATACTACAGCTAAGCTCCCCGGGAAGGAAGGGGAAGGGCTGGGGGGGACGAGCTCAGCGGGCAGGAGCACTCGAGGGCCGCGGGGCCGGCTCAGCCCCGCGCTGTCGATCGACGGTACCGAGACCGAAGCAAGCCCGGGAGGCGGCGTCCCCGCTGCCCTCGCTCTCTTCCCGGCGGGAGCGGCGCCGCAGGGAGGCGGGCAGGGGCTGCCGCGGGCTGGGCGGGCAGGGGGCGGGCGGGCCCGGCTTTATAGGGAG
>VZTB01015765.1:25560-50589 GCA_013397245.1 Thryothorus ludovicianus
CTGGGCTGCCCGGGGTGGTTCCGTGCCGCCGGCGCTGGGCTGCCCGGGGTGGTTCCGTGCCGTCGGCAGCGGGGCGAGTTGCCCCGGTGATGGGCTCGGTTCCTCTCGCCGCTCCCTGGCTGTGCGGCAGGGCGGGATGTTCGGGATGTTCGCCGCGCGAGAGGCACCGGGTCACGCCGTAAAAGCCGGGAAGGCGCCGGCTGCGATAGCGCTGAAGTGGGTTTTGCAGAAAGGAGACTTGGAGAAGAGGACGGTCTCCGTTTCCCCGACGGCGCTGACCGTGGCTGGCGCTGGACATAGTCCCTTGCTGAAAATGGGCTGTAGGGAATGTTTACACTGAATTAAATCTCTTCCTATTCGTTTCTAGTTTTAGACACGGTTAAAAATACAGCACTGAAAACATTCCAGCTCTTGGCATGTTTGACACCTTAAAAAAATGCAGCCTGTACCGTGTCACATGCCAGGAAAAACAAGGGTGTGGAAAGATAGATGGCAAAAAGTATGGATTTTGAACCTTCTGAATGCCATCTGTCCAGTGGTGAAGCGTGGCAGCTCTTCTGGAAATCCACAGTAAAAGTGTACCCGGTCTGGAGCAGGGGGTCATGTTACCGAGTGTGAGCCCTTGAAGAGGGAAGTCTAACAATGCTTGAGGAGACCTGACAATTCTCTTCACATACTGTGTCTCTTATTCGGTGTATTGATTCCCTTTGTTCTCTGTTCTTTTACATTTCTATTCTATTGTTTTATTCTCACATGATTAGCTGGTTTCTTTCACTATGTCCATATAATAACTTTAAGTGAACTATTGTTAATTATGTGATTTCTCCCAGGAAAAAAAAAAAATCTGCTTCTGCATTTGCAATCATCAATCCAGTTTAAAGTCAGCAGTGCTACTTTTAGGCTCCCCTCCAATATCCCTTGCATCTCTAAGAAGCATGTGGGGCACACTGATACTGGGCATCATGGTTCCTGACCAGCTTTGTGCCAGGAGGCTGCTGCCTGTGTTTCCCCTGTCAGGAAGGTGATGCTGTGCTGCACACGCGTCGTATCTAAAGCTAGAGAGCAAAGAATGTGGCTCAGTTTTGTCTAGTTAATGATACCCAAAATTCTAGATAAATATTTGATAGTAATGGCCAAAAAGATGTCTAGGACACAAGACAACAAATTTGGTTGAGCAAACAACCTTTGAAAAAAAACTTAAATCTGAAGTTAGTTGTGAAAGAATTTAAAGAGTGTGGAAAATAAATATGTTCCGTTTTCTCAGCCTTGGAAAGCTCTGCTGTGCTTTCTGCTTTGAATTATGTGGATCTGGAAGGAAAGCAAGCATGTTGTAGGCTGCTGTGCTGCACTGTATGGAAATAATTATCTCTAAAACATCTAGACTATCCATCTGAAACTGGGCAAATTGTTTTCTTACCCCTCTTTTCCCCAAATACAGTTACAATATGCATAAAGTTAGCGTTTCTGTAGCCATTAACCAAAGAAGGCATGGTTCGTCCAAATACTTGATACAAAGTGTTTAATTTTGGAAGCATCTGCCTCAACTGACTTCCTCTTTGACTTCTGAGCAGAAGTTAATATAAATTGTTTCTCTGAAGAAAAGAGATTCCACTCATTTTGGCATTCGCCATTTCCATTTTAGTTCTTCCAACTGTACTACTGAGCCTTGGAGCCTTTCCTGGCTCTTCTTCTGATAGCTTCCTCTCCCCTGGCTCCCTTGCTGGCATTCGACCTGATTGTTGGACAGTTGCCCTGGCTGACAAATCGTTCCTCCTTGTCCTGCTGTCTCAGATCCCCTGCCGCCGGTCCGGTTCAGCTTTGCGGGCTGGCGAGCGCTGGCCGGCAGAGCTCTGTCACCTCCGTGTCCTGCTCGGGGGCCCAGGGAGCTGTGCCCCTGCTGCCTTGCTGAGACACAGCTGCTGCATGCACCGTGCTCACCCAGTCCTTGCTCAGGACCATTGCACTGGTCCTGGCTGCCGTCCCTGGCTCTTGGTGTACAGTATCCCAAGGCAAGCAAACGGAGAGTGGCCCGCGTGCCTCGGAATCACTTGGGGATGTTGCAGCGCTTTCAGTGAGAGTGTTTTGGTCTGGCGATGTTCTTGCTGATATACCTGCTTCAAAAGTTTCATGTTTCCAGCCACAGCTCATCTTCCCTGTTAACTGATGTTGAAATCTGTAGTGATCTACCTGGTCTTGATTAAGCATGGAAATTGGATCTCTCTGACCTCATGCTCTTTGGAGGACTTGGTAGAAAGCAAACCAAGGATGAATACTGAAGATACTGATTTACTGGTCCAGGCCTCTCACAGTCTCAGTCCCATTTTCACACATATAATCATTATGATAAGGTGGTCCAGAGGATATATGTAGTAGTCTTGTGTCTCGGGACAGTTGCTTCCCTCTTTCTCGCCCCCACCATTTCCTGTATATCTCTTCTAACACCAAATTTATCTCCAGAACTCATAGCCCAGGACTGGAAGTTCTCAAACTATAAACATCTCTTACGTTTTCAAAACACCTTTGAGTATGTTGGCTGTGTGGGAAGGGTGTTACAGAAAACAGACGTGCAGTAACAGGACTGTGGCATCCTAGAGCCATGATCCAGTCATTTTATAACGCTAGAGCACTGCAGCACCATGTGTGACTCTTAGCAAATGCCTAGAGTCACTGCTTCCTTCTCTATCCTCATTGTGGCACCACCAGCCATGGAGTTGGTAGCAGAAGCCCTGCAGGCACTGTGAACAGGGTTTCAAAAGAGAAACCTGAAATTCTTCAAAAGAGAATTAGGCTACCAGGGTCATTTCACACTCCCATGAAGTAAGTCGTGTCCTGTTTGCTGAAGATTGACTTGCTGTCATGGCACATGAGCCCAGCACAGGAGACAGTTTGTACCTTCATCAAAATCTTCTGTGTCTATACAGCCTGGGCCTCCTGACCGGGGGCTCTTGGGTGCTGCAACAGAGCTTCCTCTTTCCAACGAGCCTCCCACTGCTGGCATTTCTCCATTTATGATTTCTTCATTCTAGTGCCCATTGCGGTAGAAATGAAGGTTAACTGAGCAGAGAGAAATCTGGAAATACAACTGAGATTGAGCATGAATGTAATATAGATGGATTGTTTTTGAAATATGCCATACACCATAAGGGGAATAGGTGGAAATCCAGCAGTATGTGAGAGGCTGCCATCCTTTGCCTGCTGTAGTGGCCAACCTTTGATAATGCAGCTGATTTGGTGTCAGCTGATGCCACTGGGTTCTCTCTGATTCAGTGAAAAATAGTTTAGCTATTCAGTTTACAGCAAATTCTCACTGTTCTCTTGACACCATCTCTCTTTATCCATAAGCATGTGACATATGCATGGAGTCAAGGTCTGATTTTTCCTTTGGTTTTTAGTTTTTTTCTCTTTGAATGGATATTTAGTATTTGAGCAATTAAAGACTTGGATGTTAAAGAACTAAGCTTTTAATTGGAAAAAATACCATGTGCTTTAGGAATTGGTAAGCATTTTAAGTGGAGGAAAGACAGATAAGAGCTTGGTTAAATTCATTCATTGTGTTTTAAGAGGGAAGCTTGACTTACCTGCCTTTAGGAAGAGATATTATTTATTTTGCTCTAGCCTTAGAACTTTGACACCAAACAAAGGATCAACCCTCTGATCACCCTACTTAAAATTGTTTTAAAGCAACAAATAATCAATATAGCAAAAACTTTTAAGTTTGGCCTGTTAGAGATTTGTGCTTTTTAAACACCCCAAAATGAAAGGCAGCTTTTGAGTTCAGTAAGACCTCAATAACCAGCAAGTCCTGTTCTAATAACACTTCTGAGAAGCATTTATTGGTGGGTCTGTGTCCTGCCCAGCTACTGTCAGCTGGTGCTGAGCAATGCTCATATCAGATACAGAGGCAGGCTTTTACCAGTGTCTTCCATTATGAAATTCAGATGTTGTTTTGCAGCAAGCTGCCTACATATAGCAAGTGTAATTTGTGATTCTTTTTTATATATTTTGCAGCTGGTTGTTGAAGTCAAGTGTATGACCAGTTTTCTGCCTCTTTCACTCGTCTTTTTCAGCTTTGAAATATGCTGCATGAGGTCCCATTTTTTACACATAGGATTTCTTTTTTAAACCCTGGTAAACAAAAGTTTATTTATTTGCCTTCTTTCTGGAAGAAGGCATTGTTGTGTGCTGAAAACAAAAGCTGATCAGATATGGATTTTTTCTAATCTACGTTGATGATAAATAGCCTTGAAGCCTTTTTCTCTAGAATTTCCAGTCATAATTCACTTTTGTTATTATTGAAATAGTTGATTCTTTTCTTCAAGCATGTAAGAACTTGTTTATTCTACAAAAAACCAAAGTTACTTCTCATGTTTTGTTATTGATAAACATGAATCAGGCAGTTGACATAGGATACTGTTGAACTGTGTTGTGCTGTCTTTTCACTTGGTCCTCTGCACGTTCTCTGTGTGAAGACACACGAGGTGGAGGCCACAAACTTCCTTCCCTTCCCTGACAATGGGCAGAACTTGTCAACTGTCTCCTTCATCCTAGCCCCAAATACACTTCCAGTAACCACAGACATCAATTGCTTGAAGGTTTGTGTCCTCCAGCCATGCCTTATCCTATTTTATTTTTTGCTATATGCCATGGAAGAGGTTTTGAATGCAGGCAGAGCTCCTCAGAGTTACTGGCCCTGAGGAGTGCTGGGCTGTGCAGCCCATGATACAGCAATGAGCCATCCTTTTAAGCAAAAAAAAAAAATAAAAATAAAGGTCCTTTTTAGGAAACTGCTGCCTAATGAGTGTCCACTACTTCTATCTTATATAATCTATGAAACTCTTGGATTCTATCTCTGACCAGAACTTTTGACAGCTGTTAACCAAAATTAATTAATTCCAGGAGCTTTTTGCTTGCCTGTGTTGGAGGTTGAGGTTACAGGTTGTGGTGCCAACAAGGGCAGTGCTGGTTGAGAAGACATCAGCTTCTGTGAAGTGGGAGGCTGACTTGCTCTGTCCTGCAGGGAATGATGTATCCTGCTGCATGACAGCCTCATGCCTTCACTCTGCCTTCCCCTTGCTGCCTTTTTATCCCTCTGTGGTCAGCCTTTTGTCACCAGGGCTCGCTCACAGCAGCGGTGGCATCGCTGAGTTCAGGGTGTGCAGGAGCATTCGTGGCCCTCCCAGCGCTGCCTTCTCTTGCCTCAAATACGGCAAAAGAAAGAACTGGATGTCTTGGATCCAGGATGAGGATGAACTTGGCTGACTGCCAAGGTCAAAACTGGTCCCCAGCTGGTTTGCTTGCCCTGTAAATGGCAAGAAGATAGAGCTTCCTTTAAACTCCTTAGATAAAACCCATTGACAGCTATGCCTACACATCTGGAGCTTTAAGGTGCTGTGACTGCACGTAGCAGTGTTACAGTGTTCTCTGGGCTTCACTTCTGTCCTTTACTGCTGTGGTGGAAGCCAAGCCCTGATTTATTCACACCCCACACAGGCAGAAGTGTTATAGTCCTGCCTTGTGTGTGAGACTCAATCCAAGGATAAGGTTCTCCCATCTCTCTTCCCTTCTGGGCCATGATTCCTCTCTCAAGCATGCTGCAGAAATAAAGTGCCAACTCCATTTCAGAGGCAAAGGATATTGTCCTAGAAGGAGTTTGAAATAATTAGACACACCTGCTGTGAGCCATCACACATTGAGGGTGTGACGTTCTCATGCAGACTGCAGCACACCACAGTGCAAATGCTGATAGATACTAAAAATCAGACTTTTGCTCCCTTTTTTCCTTTAAATGTTAAAACATCTGTGAAAATCGTGCATGGTTACTCCTGGCCTTTCCCTTTCCATACGATGTTCCCGCTGCTGTTCCTTCCCTGGTGTGCTGCAGTGACCTGCTCAGTGTGGAGAGTGCAGCTCACTGCCTCTACCTGTGGGACCATCCAATGTACCAACGAGCCCCAGCCATGACTAGGAACAGAAATGCAATCATGTTGTTGTGATTCTTCAACAAATATGAACAACAATCATTTCTCAAATTATTTTCCCCCCTTTCTTTTTTCAGTGTGGGCTGCATGTATTTCTGGAGGGCATGCCATGTACAAGAGATTGTTTAAATGTCTCAGTTTGGGATTATTTTCAGAAATGCAGCTTCTTAGAAGAATGGATTTCAGATTCTGTGCTGTGGGGCTCCCTCAACACCACTGAGTGTTTATTTCAGAGTGGCTGTCACTGACAATGGTGTGTCCTGTCAGGGCTGGCCCAATGGCCACACAGCTGTTCCACTGCCCCACGACTGCCTGGTTGTGCTCTTGCCAAAGGGAGGAAATGGGACTTGATTTTCCTGAGACCCCTTCTCCTTTTTTTGTTTCTGTCCCTGTGTGTTGCTAGTGGCTACGAAAGAAATGCCTAGTAGAAAACTGGAAGTATAATACATTTTAAATGTATTTGTGGAGGAACTATTTTGGGAGATTTAGACCAGGTTAAACCTTCATATATTTTGTACGTTAAATTGGTATAGTTTTGATAACCCTCCCCTCAGAGGACCTGCTTTCAGTAATCCATGCCATCTTTAAGCAGTGCTTTCACTTTTTAGTCAGGTCTGTAGCAGTGGTTGTTATAGCTCCAGCAGCATAACATAATGTCATCTGTGTGATGCTTCTGAGAAGAGGAAGCTACTCTTCTGATTTTTAATCATTCTTGAATTTTATTTCAGGACATAACTTGGCAAGATGAACACTCAGCTCCATTCTCCTGGGAAACGAAGGTAAATAAACAGCTTTTTTTTTTTTTTTTTTAAAGTTAGTTTGTCATCTTATGCTGTTCCTTCTGCATTTATTGTCTTCATTTTGATACTTGATAAATTAATGTTGCCTATATTCTATGCAAGCTGTATAAAGTGACCATCCTGGAAATGAAATGGGACTGGTATGCTTTGATTTACATCCGGAGAAACTCAAATGTACTTCATGAACTAATGTTCTGGCTTTGAGTGCCGATGTGAAACCAATTAATTACAAATTGTTTGATTTTTTTTTTTTTGTTGCAAAGTTTTTAATCAACTTTCCATGTTTGGAAAGAGCAGTGTCTCAGATACTCTATAAATACAGCTCCATTTCACTTTCAAAGTCAGGAGTAAAGCAGCTAAAAAGTGAGGTGAGAAAGGTGCACGTATCTAGTAGCTTCATAGGATTCTTTCTGGAAGCCTGTCTTAGGACAAATGTAGTAAAACTTGATAACTAAGGGCCATGCTAGAAGCATTGTATTATTTCCTCTCCAAAAGGGTCCTTAGCAAAATTACACATTTTTCTATGGTGGGTTGGTTTGGGGTTTCTTTTACACCTCACTTTACCTCTGGTATTTTGTCAAAGCATTATTTATGCTGGATGCTCATATGGCTAACACAGAGACAGAGTTCTCCATCTTTTGAACCTGCAGTGTGAGGAAACACAGTTGTGTCATATGTGTGGTAGGAAATCAAGTTTAGTTCTTCTTGGAGAAATTCTGGGAGCAAAACCACAGCTCATTGTCTTTCTCAACTGGGTATGGCAGGCATGTCAATTTAATCACACATTTCAGACTTTGTGTTTTCTGCCCTTATCTGCCAGAGAAAGCTGCTACTGCCCTGTTCCCTATTTCTTTCTTTTTTTTTTTTGCCCTTGAACTATGGAGATAATCATGTACAACCTTATGAATATAATCTTAGCCTAATGCAGAGTAATTATTTGGAAATGTCAGTGAATATAAAATTAATCCAGTTGACCTGAGACTTAGCTCTCCCTGCTCAAGGTCACTGCCTGTAGCTGCACCCCATCTGTGCTTTGCAGAAGCTGATTAACCTATAACTTGATGTGACTCTTGGGTCCTGGCAGCCTGCAGTGCTGTGATTTGAGAGAAACTAATGCCAGTCTTCACTTGCCTTAAAACTCCCTTAAAAGCTGTGATGGTTCAGGAACCAGTGGAGGATTTCCTGCAGTGGAAGCCTGGTTGCTCAGGCAAGCCCTCCTCTCTTTCAGGACCCAGAGGAGAAGCAGCCACTGGTTTTTAGTATAATATTGAAGAGATTTTTAATGTGGATATACTTGGGTGAAGCTGCCAAGAAAGGAAAGAATGCCAGAAAAGTGTTGACCTCATTGACAGTAAGGTGAAAGAAATAATATGTTGGAGACATCAGTGTTGTCTCTCTCTCACTTACCAGTCCAAACATAAAACCTCAGATTTGGGAATGTGGCAGCTGTAATCGTATTTTTAAGCTCTGTCCTGATAAGATTTTATAAGTTCTGAGTACTTGAACTTGCTAGAGATGCTGCTTCATATAATGCACTGGCTAGTGATCCATGATGAGATACATCTGCAACTTGAATGAAGTTTTCTCATTAATTGACAGTCCTCTTTTCTTTTTAATGCTTTTATGTCTACTGAAGTGTTTTTAGACCCAACCTGTGGTTTATCACTTGCTGATGAAGGGTATTTCTACTGTCCTCGTGGTGTCTCAAAATGAGGGACCAATTGGATAAATGCACTAGTTTCATCCTTTGCTGTAAGGAATTGAAGAACACAGAATGACATGAGAACACTTGTGTGGTCACTGAAGAAAAGTGAAGAGAAGAGGGGAGGAGGTTGTTTTACAAGTAATTGTTGTGGCTGATCAGGCTGTTTCCCTCTTTGCCTTCTCCCTCCTTGCTGACCAGAAATAGAAGCTGTGCCACAGCAGTAGGCTGAAAAGTTGCATTACCTTTTTCTTTAGCAAAAGCCTAGAGAATCCATTTTGTCTGGATTTCCGGGGTTGCTCGATTCCTGTGGATTCTTCATTTTGGTTTTTCTCCAGTGCCTCATATTGTATCAGTCTTTCAACCAAATCCTTCCACTGCTGAGTCTTCCTTTTTAAAAGTGCTCTTGCTTTGTGCTTACTCTTTGATCTTCCCTAACCAGTACTTTAATGAGGTAATACTGGAAGGCAGTTTTTAATGAGGCACCAGCTGAGGAAAAAATAGCCTTACTCAAGTGGTCCCATGTGAGGAAACCTGAATGGGCTGTTCAAGGTTGGTGTGTTGTCATGCATTGTTCCATGTCCTGTGAGCCAGTTTTTATCCTGCTGTTATTTAAGGCTGTCAGGCTCTTTCTGTTCATGAGCTCTATCCAGGATTGGTTGTTCTTTCCACAGTACTCTTCTCCCTGGTCTCCCTTTAATGCAGAGCTTTTTGTTTGGTTTGGGGTTTTATTGCCTGAATGTGCATGAATATGCTCTGGCTTACCCAAGGAAGGGAATGTGGCTTTTGCAGAGCAGAAGAAATTAGAGATGTAAATAAGTAAAACTAATAGACTATTTTTTTCCCTTTTTTTTTTTTTTTAAACACTGAGACACAGAAAAATAAAGCAGAAAAAGGAGTATTTTCTGTAACTAGCATGAAGGAACCTAAGAGGGTAGTGAGAAGTGTAGAGAAGAGGGGAGGGCATGTGTTCTCCCAGGCTGAAGGCTCTCAGCTGTCACAGTGATGCCAGTGGGGATTCTCGTTGATAAGGCATGGACGAATTTTTCTCACTGTAGCTAGTGCCATGTATCCCCTACTTGCATGGCAATCAAACTTACCCAGAGAACAGAGTACTGAATTGCTGTCATTTTGTGCAGAACATTGTTGAGGGGCTTGATAAGTTCACTTGTGTCACAAGTAAACTTTCTGTGTTCTCATTTTAAACACAAATGTGAGATATGACTGCAGTAGCTCATATCACGGCAAACACTTGGATGAATATCTCCACTATTTTTAGATGAATATTTCTTGTCTCACCTTTTTTATTTTTAAACCCTCAAGCAAGGCAAACAAAGTAGAACTACAATGTAATTGCTGAGTTAGCTGTTAGACAGCATTTAAAATAATATTTTTAATAGATAACGATAAAACTTCTCAGAAAGAAAACTTGGGAAGTGGTGAGTTCTCTTGGCACTGCAAAAGGGCTGACATTTTAGAACTAAAATTGAATTGCAGGGAATTATTTGCTTCATGGGTGGAACCCTCATGGACATAACATGTCTTGAAATATGGGTTACATTTTAAACTGGAGTTCTAGCCAGGTTTGTGAATTCGGGGCATTCTATTTATGGCTTCAGGTTTACGTGAGATGAAAGATGACATTTTGGCTGAGTTTAGCCTTTGAGGTTTCTTGGTTTGTTTGAAGTAAAATTCAGTGAAACTCAGCATGGACCTCAAGATATAAATGGAAAACAAGAATCATGCCTGAACTTGGAAGTAAAATTTCTCTGCAACTCTTCCTGAACTCAGAACTTAATGGGTTTTGTGGTTTTAGACTGGGGGGGGGCGGGGGGGTGGGCATCTAATTAAAATTTAGTAATGGGCAGAAAATATTTCAGTTTGCCACCTCAGTTAACACATGGAATGCACTGAGCAGCATGGGAATAAATTGCAATTTATTTCTAATTCATGCTATTAACAAATATAAATTTTATTCCAAGCACTTTAAACTGAAACAAGCATATCTAAAGATTTATTTTTCTTGATATAGGTAGAATAGTTGCCAACCCTCTTCTATTTTCAACAGGCCCTCTGGTGTTGAAAAGAGAAGCCTCTGAGGTGTGTTTAAAACAAACAAACAAAAAAAAAAAAGCAAAATGGGGAAGTTACAAGCTTCAATCCATTCAATAATCTGGTTGCTGCTTCCCTGTCTGAATTCCCTAATTATGTTGCTACAGAAGTGATCTAATCCCAGTAATGATTTAGGGAGAAAACAATCATATTCCAATTCTAATAACCATGCTTTACCAACTGTTTCCTTTATCTAAAATTGAGGCAGTCTTCAGTGTCCCTCTTTGTACAAGCCCTATTTGGTGTTTTGTTTTAAATAGGAAAACAGTGGCAGAGGATAATTTTTTCCTTCCTTCCTTAGCAGCATGATAGTGATACTATAACTGTTTGTTACGAGCTGTAATTTAGTGTGATTATTTTTACCAAGCTGGCATAAATGCAGTGCTTCCTTGGAAGGAGAGCTGTCCCTGAGTTTTTGAGATTAGCCTTTGCTTTTTGATTTAGACTATGTATGTTTGAAACACAGGGTCTAGTCTTACTGGTCTGTCTGTAAAACTTCTGGTGACTGTTAGCTCTCGAGCAAAACAACCTCACCAAACCCAGCTTGTGGTAATAGAAGCTGTGTTCAAGGTTTATTGGAGGCTGTATGGCCAAGTGTGAGGGTTCAGTTACCTGTATCAATCTTTGCTGGTTTTAAGCATAAAACCAAGCACTGTCAGTACAGCCTTGCTGAAGATAGCCAGCAGCAGTGGCAGACGCGACTGAGTTCATGTTGGCAGAGCACAGAATGCAATTTCCTCCAAAGGTCCATACTATGTAACTTTGGCATTGTCTTTCTGTATGGGCTAAAATTACTTAGATTGGTTTTCAGTGCTTTGCTCTATTTTTTGCCCTTGCAATTTGCTTCTGCTGACCTAAGGATTTCTTTCTGACTCGGAAGAGATCCTGAAAACACCCACAGTGTGCACAGGAAACAAAGCAAAAACTGCAGCTACTTTGGGCTCCCTATTTATTTTGGTTTTGTCCATTCAGCAAAGTCATCTTCTAAATCTTTTAAAGTTGGCTTTCTTACCTCTGCATTTATCAGGCTGTGCTTAAAACAAGTCGCTTTTGACAGTGTTTCTGTAGCCTTTGTCTCAACAATTTGGATTTTTCAGCCTGCCAAGCAAAACAATTTGTTTTGGCTGTATTTGCGTGACTGCTTAGTAAAATACTACACATTCCTGATGAGTGAATAAGATGCTTTAAAAGTTCCTGGGTTCTTTGTGGTCATCTTGTTTTTAATATATACTTATCAACTGAGACCTGATTTCATGCAGTATTATTAAATCATGACATTCTCAGTGTCTGGTGCCTCTCTTTCAGCTTACATTGTTTCCCATGACCACCACTGTTGCATTTTAGTGGATTATTGCTGCCTTGAGACGAAGTTGGGTCTAAATTTTTTAATCCAGTAAACAAAATTCCTAAATAGCTTCATATGGTCTTTTTAAGGAAAGATGGACATGCAACCTCCTAAAACCTGCAATTTATGATATTATTAATATTTATGATACAGAAAAATAGTCAAGACAGGACATCCTTTATTTAAACCTTTGCAGTGGTTTGGGACCAGAGGGATAAGACTGAAATGAGCACAGACTTCCTAGGTTTGCTTTACCTCAAAATACTTCTGTGTGCATGCTTTCACATGCACTCTCTCCTCCATCTCTCTTAATGTGTTGAGAATGACTTACTCATGCAATATCTTGGAAATACTACTGCTGTTAATAGCTTTTATTTGAATTCCAGTGATTTCTAGAAATTACAGTTGGGACTATACTAGTCTGTCTGTAAACTCTTGAGACTTTCTGGGCTGAACAATTCCCAGAAATACCATTTGGACAGATGGTAGGAAAAAGAAAATATTTTTATTTTATTCCTCAGATGGGGAATTACACTTACAGAAACTAGAGCTCAAGTAAAGTAATACAAAATCAATGAAAGAGCAGGGAATTGAAACCCTCTCTCTAGAATCCCAAACTGTGCCTGAAACACAATTCACTTTAGACCATGAAATCACACCCCACTGTTCAGTGTTTGCCTCCCCAGGGTGGCAGCTGGGAGAGTGCCACAAGTGCAGTTCTGCTTCTGAGTGCATATGGGCAGGTACAGCTCACAGAACCCTGCCCCAGCCTGGGGAAGGCAAACCTTTACAGCTGAGCTGCCACCCTGAGTTTGGCTGGGGCCAGGAGAGATGTGCATCAAGATATTCTCAGGCTACAGGAAAAGGATATTTTTTGGTGGGGAGGGGGAGGTTGTTGTCTTTTAAATATCGTTTCCTTCCTTCTCCTGCTGACGCAACCAATTGCCAGTTTGCAATCTGATGTAAGAAATTGAGAGAAGAACTCTAATTAAAATCACATTCGTAGTGTCTAGTGACTCATTAGAGTGTACAGCACTACTCATTACTTAGATGTCAGCATAGGGTGTTTCACACATGGGCCTTTTCCATCTCTGTGAAATTATCTTCCTACTTAGGCTGCTGCTCTGTTGTTTGGTTTGTTTTTTCCTTGCGGAGGAGGGTGTTTTATTGCCAATTTTTTGACTGGAAAGATATTGCCTATTAATCATTTTCTTTCATCAGCCACATTTCTTAGAGATTTAGATGTGTTAAATAACCTCAGAAGTCAAATAGAAGCATTATATATTTCAGGGAAAACAGAATATCTTGTGACTGGCCCATGGAAGTTCTTGGCTTCTGGAATTGAATGCTAGAAGCAGAATTATCTGTGTGACCTCTCAGAGCTGTGTTTACATCATGCTGAGACACGGTGCTTTCAGAACCCCTCGGGGCAGTCTTGTCTTCTTCTCCTTCCTTGTGGGAGAACGAAGGCTCCTGAAGAAGCATTTTCATTGGGATTATTCCGTGTCGGGCTATGAGCTGCTTGATCTCCAGAGCATACCGTGACACAGATACACAGTCTCCGGTGTCAGGTGGTCCTGCCTTCTGAAGTGGGTACACCCCGTGGTGTCTGCACAGAAGGGCAAAGAGGGCATCCATCCTCCCCAGGGCATGCATCCTCGAGCGGGCTGCAAGGGTGCAGCTGCCTCAAGGGCTGCTGCAGTGCCACCCTCATCTCTACGCTAGGAGCGTGTGCCGCTTCCAAGCCACATCTCCGAGTTGATATTTTGACCCATAGAAAAGAACATAAAATATCACCACAGTCAGTGCCTTTAGCTCCACGGCCCAAGAACTTCTCAGAAGGCCTGGCTTTGCTTGTCTGGCTGGCTGCTGTTGAAATGCAGAGCCATCTTGTTGGTTTAATTTTTTTTTTTGTTTTAACAGACCCATACTTCCCTTCCGTTGGTATTTTTCCTGGATTTTATTTCCAGCACTGTCCTGGTGGGCCTGGGGGCTGTGCTGGCTGCTCTACACTCTGGGCACTGATCTTTCCTCTCCCTTGGGCTAGGGGATGAAGGAATCATTCTACTGAAAGTGACTGCTGCTCTGGTGGCCTTTAGCTACTGTCATTCCCAGTGTGAGCCCCAGGACAGGCTATTCAGAAAACAGCAGACTGCTGAAGGACAGAAAGTAGCCCTGTTTTAATTCCTACATGACTTAAGTCTTCCAAGATGGATTTTTTTTTAACCTGTCTTCGATTTTTGGAATCTGTCTTTTGTTTTTTCTCTTGGCTACTGGGGAATTGCAGGTCTATTTTATATTGTGTTGTGGGCTTTTTTAAGCTGGGATTTTATCAGTTCTAAAGTCTTAAAGCATCTTAACTTCAGGGTGGTAAATCACTATTCAGTAGTACTGCCAAATGAGCTTAGGGAAATAAATCCCTATATTTTAATATAGGGAATGGCAGTCACTGTAAATAATCCTCAACACCATTGCATCTATGGTTTGTTTATGCAAAATTTATCTACGGATAAATATCCTGCTCTTAATTTTACGTCATGACTTGTTTAAAAAAAATAAATCAGAGCACTAAGGTTTTTCCTCATAGTTTTTTGCAGGCAGGGTGGGGTGTTGAGTTATTTGGGTAAGACTTGCGTGTATCCTTGCACTCACTTTATTCTAGCTGAGCTATAATTACTTGCAGCTTGTTTATGTTCTGCATCTTTTGATAGCACAGTATATTCTTCATGAAAACATGGAGCTTGGTGCTTTCTTGCCTACAGCCTTGGAAAAATGATGCATCTAATTCTTTAGAAAGGTCAGATCTAAGTCCACTAATCAAATTATGTGTAGTCAGCTGCTGACTGTTTTAAAAATTGTTTTATAAATAATCAGTTGCTGGGTTAACAGTTGTTCTTTGATGAGAAGTTTCTGAATATTAACTTCTGGGCGTGTGAGTCCTGCTAGACCCAGAGTCCCTTTGAACTTAACATGCACAAGAGTGTAGGACTCAAGATCAAACACTTCAGTGCAAATGATATGAAAATGATATGCAACTAGGACTGAAGCCTATAGATGCTATTGTAGTTTTATTCAGGAAAGGCTGGGAGATGAAGTAGAATGGTGAAAAAACATCACAATTTTGTAATGAACCTCCAAAGTATCTTTTAACCATTTGTAGCAAAAGCTACAAGTCCTCTGAGTTTTTTCAAACCCATTCAGGCCCATGATGCTAACAGCATAGCTTTAACAGTAAAGGCAATTTTTTTTCCTTGCATTATTTGTTCCTTTTTACAAACACAAGTCTGTATTAGGCTTTTCTTTCCTGGCATGTATGCTTACATGTTTCTCAGAGGGTAATAAGGCTTAATTTTTATTAGCCTGAAGAGTCTTACTAGTTGAGAATTATTTTACTGAAGTGGTGGTAAGTAAAACAAACATTTTTAACTACTGTTCACTTTTCTGTGACTTAAAAGATTTTTTTCATGCATTAACGGTGGTCACTTGCTTCCTTAGTCCAGTGTTACCTCTCAGAAATGGGTATAGATATCTCTGCACTGCAAGTGAAAACAAACCAGGGCTCTGGACTATGCGGAAAGCTGGTTCTGCTGGAGTTATTTCTCAGAGGGGCATTAGAATTATAAAACTACTTACCTATGCATACCTATTACATCTAATCTTTTATCTTGTAAGTAGATGAGCCTGTAGCCTGTATTTCAAAGACTATAATGGAAGATTGCCTTTTGAGCTACACTCTGAAGCTTTTCTTGCTTAAAATTTTCATGTAAAACATCTCTGACTGTCAAAATGCATCTGCAGCTGTTGTAATGTTTTAGTGCCTCTATTCTAACGTTTCAGAGCTGTGCATGCTGTGCACTGCTGCCTTACATGGCACTGAGTAATTCCAATACAACTGCTTTCTCTGTCTCCTCTGCAGCAAGTCTGGGACTTTTATGTTTGCTTGCAGTTCAGACTTTTAAAAATCATTACTTTTATGAAACTACAAAGATAGACATTTGTGGAGAAATCAAGTTAGCTTTGCTGTGGTGTCTGTTGTCTGAGAGCTGTCTCACAGTGGGCTGAGGTGTTGTCTGTATGCACCAGGGTCAGAAAGTCAAAACTGTATCTGTGTGAGGGGCTCTGAAATGCTGTCTGTGTGTCCCTGAACAGAGTCAGATGGAGTTCAGCGTTGCATCTCTCTCCATACAAGAGCAAGGTGGTGCCCAGCTGCAGAACGAACAGAGGCAGCCTGTTAAAGCAGCACCTGGTGTCCAAGTCCCCAAGTCTTCCCAGGCCACCAAGACCCCTGGCTCTGAGGGGTTGATAGCATCCAGAAAGGAAGAGGAGTCGTCCTTCTGGAAGATAAACGCGGAGCGCTCCAAGTTCGAAGGAGACAAGTCTGAGTTCCAGTCCCTCACCCCCAGCCAGATCAAGTCCATGGAGAAAGGAGAGAAGCCTCTTCCCTCTTTTTACAGACAAGAGTCTGCTCCAAAGGAGGTGACCAAAGCTGAGAAGCCCAGCCTAACTAAGCCAGAGAAGTCTGTTGCCCCCAGCCTACCTTCTGTATCTCTCGAGTGGGAGAAACCTCGACCTGCTCCACTCCCTACTAGTTCCCTAGATGACTTCTTTCTTCCTGATCCACCACAGGATCTGGCATCTTCTAGGACAAACAAGGAAGATACTGATGGTACTATACTTACAGAGCCACAAATGCCTGGACAGGTGAGTACTGCTACACCCACTGTCCTTATATTTAAAAACTGTAGGGCACATTAAAATCAGGCAGGGCCACTCTGGAACATTAGAGACTCCAAAAGGCACTAAGCCATGGCTCAGCTTGATGGTTTTTTGTCTTTCAAATGTGAAGAAGTCTATTTAACGGTCTGTTTAGCATGTTAACTTCAATTAAGTGCTTTTTAACACATTGGATAAAGGCACAATTTCGATCAAACACCAGAAATGCTGACAAGGCACCAACTAGCTAATTGACAGCAAGCTGCCTAGCAAGTTGCTATATCACATAAAAGAGGTTGTGGGGTTTGGAGGGTTTATTTGAAAAAGCAAAGCACTTAATGGAAAGAATAAGCTTTTTAACTTGAAAAGTAGGTGAGTTAGGGTCTAGGATACTTTACTGGTGCACACAGCATAGTGGTGAATGGTGAACTAGTTCTCAGCTGTTCCAAGCAGTAGCCTGACAGCCACTTCTCAGTGCTTTGTCCCAGGCAGCTGTGCTGCTTTCAAATGTGTTTTCTCTTAAAGTCCAAAATAGAAATAGAATGAGCTTCCAGAATTAGCCTTCTCAATGTTTTTTTTAATGAAAAAACCCAAACAACCCAACAACAAAAAATAACCTTAAAGCAGCTCAATAGCCAATTGAAGCTATTTATAAAAGCAGATGCTGATCTGTGAGAAAAGAAAGGGAACAGCAGGATACGATACAGTGAGTTAAAAAAAAAGAGAGAGATCAAAAGCTTGGAAACTGTGAAGTAGAGAAGAGGAGTGGTACTTCAAGCAGAGCTGTGCAGTTCTGTTTGAAATCTGTGGCATCGCTCTGGCAATAGCCTGACACGTTACTGTACACCTTCAGAACTTCACACAGCTTTTTCTCTGTTTTCCCAACTGTGATTGTTTGAATTCCAAACTAGATGATGTAAAGTCAGAAGGATGCAGGGGGAGGTAACTGGTTGCAAGAGAAGTAAGTGGCAGCACTTAGGAGAGAATGATTCTTAAGCCAGTCCAGTATTTGAAGCCCTATGTTTAGTTATCATTTTCTGAAGCTGAGGGATAATGCTTCCTGAGCTGTCTGGCTACAATTTGTATCTAGGAGTACATGATACTTCTTTAATTTGAGTTAAAGGCTTTATCGTATTTTCTTCCAAATTAACAGTTTCAATTCCTTTGTGAGTGTTTTCAAGATAACTGAAATAATTTGAAAAGCCTGGTTTTTCTCTCTGTGGAGAAACAACTCTCCCATGTGGAAATGGGAACAGAGGAGCAGAGAACTTCTTGTGTGACAAGAATTTTCTTCCTTTCTTCTTTTCTGGATTATCTTCCCTGTTCTGGGAAGCCATGCTCTAGGAACAGAATCCAGAGACTCAGCTGTGCCTCTTGAATACTCTTCCTAAACACTAAAATCACCTTAAATGTCATGGCTAACACTGCAGGAGTGAGTATATTCTGAATAGCCTTGTAAATAACTTGTCATCAAAGTTTAATCTGTCGAGTTTCCTGGGAACAACTGCCTCTGATTGCAATAGACAATCTGTTGAATTAACAATGCTCGCCTTCTGTGTTTGTTTCATTCTCTGCAATTCCCACTGTAGTCTAAAATACTAATCTTCTTGAATTTTTTCCATGAGGAAAAAAAAACCAAAACATTTTGCCCGCGGACCACAAGAATAATTTTATTTTTATCTGGAATTGCCTTTTTGGGCATTGTGATTATTTCTCCATGTCATGTCTAGCATTTTTGTGGTGTAGGTATCCTAGAGCATGGTGAAGATCTTGAAATATTGTCAGGCAACATTTTAAACTTTATTTTTTAGATAGGCAGTTAAATATTGAGTTTGCAATACCATAACTAACAACTACATCTTATTTCCTTTTTTTTTTTACCTTGCAGACTAGTACAAGCAATGTTATCTTGAAGACTGGCTTTGATTTTCTAGACAACTGGTAAAAGATACTTCAAAACAGATCAACAATCAGTTTTGGGGAAGGAGTGGAGTACCTTTCTCCTTGTATGTTAATTTACTAGCATTTGTGTCTTTTTCTAGAAGTAACTTTCAAACTCTTAAATGTTGCCTTTGTATAAACTTTTGTAATACCGTATGCGTTTTTGTTTTTTAAACAGTGATAGAAGTGTGGTTTCCTTTGGATATTTTTTTAATATCTGTTAAAATTTTTAGTAGCTACTGTATTGAGAGGATGGGAGAAGTTACTGTACACATGTTAAAGAAACACAGATGAGAGTCTCTGTATCCTAGAAATGGAACCTACAGGACCAGATTGCTTTTTTCAGTGGAAACCTTGCTAGCATGGCTTGTAAGAAATAGTGTTGCACGTGCAGTGGTTCCAAGTAAGAAAACCATTCCATACTTCAGATAGCTGGCAAAAAACAGTATGTAAAGCAAGCATCCAGAATTGCATCGATTTGCAGATTTTGTTTTGTTTGAAAGAATCTTTTGTACCACTTACTGAAGACACTTTTCTTTTGAAGAAGGCAAAGGCATTGCCAAAATGATGGATCCAACAAAAGCACTGTGTCTGTACCCTACAAATCTGCTAAAATAACTTCAGAGTGTTAGAAAAATGACCTGGGGAAATGGTGTTTCTGGTCTTTGGATTGAAGATTTGGGGGCGGGTAGAAGGGACTGGGACAACACCTAATTAATTGGAGAAATTCTTCAGGGAACACAATTTCACTGCCTCCTTACTAGAGCATGACTCTTCATAATACTAGTGTTGGAAGTACAGCACTGAGAATTTCTGGAGTGTAGATTACCTTTGTGTCAGTAAACCACTATGTTTATGGGAGGTCACAGCAGTTGTGAGGCTTTTTTGCTTTTTAAGCAGCTTATCGTCTCAAGGACTCATCAACTTTGGTGCTTTTTCCTCCTTGTGGGTTCACCCTCTTTAGTGTTTAACATCTGGGTTACATTTATTGCTAAGGTGCAGAGAGGCATCTCAAGGTGGCCCTTGGCAGTGTTGCCTCCAGTTCTGCTTTTGAATGGTCTTTGGTGTTTAAAATGTAGAGAACAAGAGTAGCTGTTGTTTGGATCTGTTGTCTCTGAAATGCAGCATGATTTACACACTGATTCTCACTGTGTTTACCTCACCTTGAAGCCTTAATTCCCCTACGCACAGCCAGTGACTGGTCTGCTCCAATGCCAAAGGTTTGACTTTTCCCTTTACCTCAGCAATAGTCCCATAGCATTTGTTTGGGGTAGAAGGCAAAACACAGGGCTCTGATGGGTCCCAGCCAAGGCTATAAGAAGGTCATCATCTCCTAAGCCATAGTTGTGCTAGGCTTCTCATGGATTAGCACTTGACTTTTGGTTCAGTGCCAGGGGCAGTTAAATGTGCAGAATTGGATGCAGCAGGATTTTTTCTGCTTGTTACAGGAAGAGTTTGCAATGTCCTGGAAGAATCCTTGCCTCTAATTGGTGTGCTGCTTGCTCTGAACAAGCAGAGTATGCTGATAGAGCATTAAAATTTACTTGTTTGACAAGGAAAATGCTTTAAGCATATCCCCCCCTTTTCTTGCCCCTACATCCCACCAAAAAAAACCAAAACCAAAACACCAAGGCCAAAACCTCCACTTTTGCTAGTGTTTTCTTAAAAGGTTCCTTGGCTAAATGGTAAGATTGCCACAGAGTAGAAGTCATTGCATAGCATACTCTTATTTATAGGCTTCTGAAAGCTTTACATTTTCCCTGAGATGTATAAACTCCTGTAGTTCATGGATATTATCTCTGCATTCAGCAGTTCAGAAAATATTTGTTGTATCATCCTGGACTTTACCGCTGTTTTTTTCTTTTGTAGCATTTGCTACAAGCATCCAGAATTTATACAGCTTGAACAACTTTAACACAATTCTTTAGGTGTATGATTAATATTGACTTGCACCTTCCTTTTAAAGCTAACAAATCTTAATCCTGGGGTTTACAGTTACCAGTGAATCTGATTTTCTGTACGTTCAGCTGCTGAAAAGTAGTAAATCCAAAATGAAGATGCACATTCTAATCTTATTCTGATTTGGGGAGATCTGAAAATAAAGTCTCCTACTGTCAAGGAGCGTTACTTTAAATCTCTGGTAATACCTTAAAGCTTCTTAGGGAAGAACCTGGGCTGCCTGTCTCTTCCATCGGCTAACTCGACCCTCATACACATTGGGACCAGCTGGTAGAACATGCTGCAGAACTTTTTACTTATCCTGGTAGATTTTTCCTGTGCTTTGACAAGAGTTGATGCTCCTTCTTTCTTGAATATGTTTTTATTAAACATTCTTACAAAAACGAAATTGTATTTGGTCACATTTTATATTAACAATGTTTTAATAAAGTCACTTTAAATAGAACTGTCAAGGTTTTTGTGCTGCTTTGTGTGTTGTCCTTAATACTCTGCTTTCCTCAGTGCCATTGGAGTTGTTTGGGGCATCTTGAATCTGCCTGAGAGATAGCCAAGAATGATTTGATCCAGAATTTAGAAATCAAATTTTTTAGATCAGGAAAAATAATCATTATGCTTCAGATGTTTCTTCAAGCCTTTATGCGAATCTGAAGATGTATCCTTGCTTGATCATTTCATCTGACAACTGGGGACAGGATGAGGTTTGGGAAAGACTAAAATCTATTTTTATTTCACTGTTATAGACTTAAGGCTAACGCACACACTCTCCCACCAGTATCTCCAGGTAATCCAAAGCAGTATCTGGATCATTATTGCAGAAGCAATTTGAAAACTGCATGTTGTGGTTTAGCCCCAGCTGTCAGTTAAACACCCCACAGGTGTTCCTTCACTTCACCCAAGCAGGATGGGGGAGAGAATGGGTTGTGTGGGGGCTTTAAAAGCATCTCAAAAAAGAAGGTGCTAGCAGAGGCTACTGGGTAGTCTCACTTCCTGCATTTTGTCATATGCAGCGAGTTCCCAAAGTGTAAGAGAATCATATGTGCAGCTACAAGGCTAGTTCTTCTTCTGCATGCTCACATCTACTTCTTCCAGAAATGTGTTTGGAAAAACAATTTGGTTTGTACTCGAGCTGAATTTCCAACAACTAAAAAGGCATTTGAAGAAGAATTTGGTTTGGAAAGACTCCACAGCCAAGTAAGGGTGATATTCCAACTATATTTAGGATCTGGCCTACACATAATTTGCTTCAATCTTGTCTAAGCTCCCTCTCTACTATTAAAAAGTTCTCTCTACTAAAGGCAAATCCATAGCATCTGGGCACTGTCTCAGCATGAGGAGCCAGCAGGTCTGATGTATGAGTGAGGACTTGTAAGGGCAGAGTAGAAAAGATGCTGTGTCTGAAGAATAGTAATTGATTGATTCATTGATTTAGTGGTGACTACTGGCATTTGCTGAGGTTGGGACAGCCTTTGAGGTCATGGCTGTGGGTGCTGGTGCAGCACCAAGCAGGCAGAGTCCTGCTGATCACTCAGCAATTGCATCCCCAAAGAGCTTGCAAGTCAAGTCTCTGGGATACAAACCCAACTTTGTAGGCATTATTTACAGACAGACCCCTGGGCTTTGCTGTCTAAGTTTGCCCATCACCCTCTCAAATCAGTATGTTACTGTAAATTGCTCTGAGATCAAAACCATAATGTGGTGACCAGTGACAGGACCTGAGGGAACGGCCTGAAGTTGTGTCAGGGAGGTTTAGGTTGGATATTAGAAAAAAGTTCTTCACCCAGGGGGTAGCTGGGCACATGGCTGTGAAACTTGGACCTTATGCAGGATCAAGACACACGGCTAAATGCCCTTGGCAAGTCAGGATTTGAATGGGATGCCAACGAATCAAGAAACAGCTGCCCTGAAAATAGCTTACTGTTGTCTTCCTGTAATGCTTGTCTCCAAAACAAACAAGGGAATGAAAAAGAAAATAAAATGCATGGGGAAAGGAGTCTTCTATGATTTTTGGATGGTTTGACTTCAGTGACCAAACAGGTGTACACAAGGGCTTGACCTGAGCCCTAACTTCTCTTCTTACCTAAAGTGTCAAGTGCCAGTGACCCTGAAGTTCAATGGGTCATTTGTCTCCTGAGTTTGTTCTCTGAAGTCCAACAACCAGAGTTGAAGGCAGTGTTTGAAAATCTCCCACTTGCAGTAGGTGCAAATTATCTCAGGAGAAATTTTATTGTTGCTGTGAAATCGGCTGCTATGAAAAGATGCAGTGGCATTCCAATGGAGATGGGAGAAGAATAAAAGGTGATGGAAGAAAAAATAAAGCTGGTAGGAGAGAATTCACCACATGGGTCCTCTCCATCCTGACATTTCCAAGCTATGTGACCTGGAGCACTGGCTCCCCTTAGCTTGGTGGCAAAGTTTATTTTGACTTGTAGGAAGCCCAGGCTTTACTACAGCTGTTTGTTATTAAAGTTCTAACTGAACATCCTGCTCTCCTTGACACATTTTTCAGACCTTACATCTGCCAAGAAAGAAACTTCTGGTGTGTGCCTGTAAGCTCATGTTTAAGAAACCCTGCTCTGGCCTGAGTGTCTTACTGATCCCGTTGGGTTCCACCCATTTGGCTGCAGCTCAGTTGCTCCAAGGCAAGAATACTGCAAATGTTTGTGGCCAGTAATTAAAGCTTTTTTCATAACTTCTCCATCCTGGAGCAACTGAGCTGCTGCCTGTGATTCAGAGCACGTAGGAGGGCACCTTTGGGCTCCCACCAGGCTGGCAGCAGTGCAGGCAGTGACTGCTGCAGGGACTGAGGTGCTGGGAGCTGCTGCCCAGGGCTGTGCCGCTGCCTCTAAGCCCTCAGCACATCCATGGCCAGCAGCCTGAGACACACTGAGCTGGCTTCAGGAACTGAGTCTGGCCAAAGTCACTGCAGAATTACCAATAGATGAGAGCTTCTTGGCCCACTGTCCTGCCAACACAGGAGTATTGCTTCTTGCTTGTCCTCTGTTTCATCCTCTCTGGCTCCCATCTCACCGAGAGAATGGCTTAGCAGTCACTAAGAGCCATGCAGGGCCTTATTAGTGAGAAAATGTAAAGTTGCAAGACATTTTAATAACATAGCAAGGCATCAGGGACTTGCTTTCATTGGGGCACACTTGGCATGTTAAATTTCATGCAGATCTTAACTGCTCTTTCTCCAGAAACTACTACAAGGAGTTGAGAAATGAAAAAAATCCCAGATAGAATAATTCTGATTGCCCAATTTTAGGGCAAGTTGTACCATATCTCTACCACTAGCCTTGACCCAAGCTTTGAGTCAACCAGCTAACTTTAGCAGCAAATCATCTGACTGTGGAAATCCCACAAAAGTCCCAGGGAAGCTCCTCATCACTGAGGTTTCACAAGTAACATTTCAGGAGCACTGGTGACTGGGAACAAGCTTAGCAAAAAACCAAGCACCCTCCTGGATGCTCTTTTTCACCAGCTGGTTCAAAACCAGCCCTGGGTTTTGCTGGGAACAAGCAAATCTTTGCATATGGCTCTGAACCAATTTCTCCTCTCCAGCCACATGCAATTCCTTGTCACTGATGTGTCCAGCACCTCTCTGCCAGGAATGGCATTGGCTCCCCCCCTTCCCAGCATGGCATGAAGGTACCAAAGCATGGAGCCAGGTCCCTCAGGCCTACAGCCAGTGATGGAGACCTCTCCCTGCCCCGTCACTGCTCTGGGTCACTCCTGGCAGACAGCTGTCCCCTCTGGGCTGTCAAGGCTCTCCAGGGCTTGAGGGCTGTTGTTGATGGGTGGAGCAAGAACCAGGAGCTGGCAAGGTGGACACTAGCTGACAAGCTTGTCAGCCTCCAGTCCAGCTGCTCCAGCTCTGGGCTTGCCCTTTTAAAGGAAGGTTTCTCCCCCAGGCTCACTCCCCAGCAGCAAGGATTGTTGTTGCAGCAGCAGCTTAGCAAAGGGCCCCGTGCCAGGATGGGACACTTTCCCTTTCAGGCATTTGGCCACCAGAATCTCATAAGCCTGGCACCAGAGTCTACCTGCAGCCCATTGGTACCATCCTTGTGACCCTCATCACAGAAAAACCTTTCATCTTGGGCTGTTACTCACTCTCCAGTTATCCGCCTTCCTGCCAAAGCTCCCAGCCCTCCAGCAAGCACCTTGGTGGAAAGGCCACAGGAAGGCTTCACCAGTTACAGCAAAGTCTCCTGAAACACTCACTTTAAAAATCCCTGTGCGAGCTTCTCACACATGGCTGGAAAATCAGGCACAGAAGTATTTGCAAAACACGGCCATTAAGAGACCACTGGATTTTTGTGGGCATTCTTTAAGTATGTTATTTTTGTCTCTATCAACATCCTTTTTTTTCTTTTTCTTCTTCTCTTCTCTTCTTCTCTTCTCTTCTCTTCTCTTCTCTTCTCTTCTCTTCTCTTCTCTTCTCTTCTCTTCTCTTCTCTTCTCTTCTCTTCTCTTCTCTTCTCT
>VZTB01015765.1:50621-86799 GCA_013397245.1 Thryothorus ludovicianus
CTGTCCTCTCCTCTCCTCTCCTCTCCTCTCCTCTCCTCTTCCTAAGAGATGCAGAGCCCTGAGATGTACAGAGCCAGCCCTTGGTCCCTCTGCTGGCCCAACCACCAGGTCACCAGCATCCCCCCAGCCCTTTCCTCACACTGGAACCCAGCTCTTTTCTCACTCCAGCACCACTCTCTGAAGCCAAATGACTGTCACCAGTGTAGAGCCAGAAGGGCAGATGGAAAAACTGGGTTGTAATGGTGATGTCCTGGTAAGGGAAGTTACATGATAATAAAAAAACAGAATCAGGGGTGGCTTCTGAATCTATTCTCACAGGTTTTATCCAGCAATCCATGACCCCAGTTACAGAGGATTTCAACTGACATGAAAAAAATCCAATTCCTGACTCCTTTTTACAGTACAGATTCAGTTAAAATCCATAGAAGCAACATCACTGAGTTCTTAGTTAATTTGCAATGAGTCCCCCAGGGTATTACTTTTGCTAGAAATGCCATTAGCATTTACAATTAAGTTCACTGTGAGGCACTTCTGGTTTTAATTATATAGTGTTTAAAATGCTTCTTCTGGCACTCTCTTAGCGTGGAAAAAGTGAACCTAGGATGTAGAAAGATAAAAAAGCTATCAATTCCAGGCTAGAAATGCTAGATCAGTACAGTTACAAACAGATTGCTCTCTGTATCCCTGCCCAAACAGCTGGCTTTCAGTGTTCGGATAGGAATGCACCAAATATGACAAAAATGTCTTTAGCTGGGGAAGCTAATTTTAGACACTTTTATTTTGGCCAGGCAGTAGAAATACTCAGAGTAGAAATCATTAAACTTCCAATGAAAAAGCTGTTTTTGTCGGGAATGTTGCACGCAGCGTTTCCGCAGCCGCCCCCCTGTTTGTCCATCGCAGGGAGACTCCGGAGCGGCTGCTCAGCCCAACCTCACCTACACCCAGAGAAACACACGGGCTCCAGGGAAGCTGCATTTGCCAGTGGCTCCCACAGGGCTGTGAGAGGTGATTGCCAGCACCTGTGGAGTCCCAGCTCCCAGACCAGCACACACCCCACATCCTCACTCACCCTGGAGAGACAAAGGTCGGGCACTGCAAACGGTGAGGGAGCAAAGCAGGATCCTGCTTCCTGAAAGGAGAAAATACAACATTTCGGAGCTTCCCATGGCCTCAAGATAGGGCTGAGGTCCTTCACAGTTTAATTTAAAAAAAAGGGCCAACAACTCCAACATCCTCCTGGCACACAGGTGAAGTGGTTCAGTCTCTTCTCTGCTCTTGCAGCTGTTCAGGGCTGAGAGACTCCAAAGCCACCTTGGTGAGGCAGTGACCCCCCTGAGAGGAGAGGACCTAATGCCAGCTGTCAGACTGGCTCAAAAAGAGCAGGCAAGCCATACAAGTGCATGCACCACATGTAGCTTTGTAGAGAGAGTGATTATTACCCAATTACAGAGAGCAGGGAAAGCACATAGCACATAAACAAGTTGTTACTGGAGAGGTGCACTGAAAGATTTTTAATTGATCTAGAGCTTGGCTGTTTAAAAATTCATAGGCTTCAAGTTACTCTTGCCACGTTTAAAATGAGTTTGACTTTAGCTTTTAACAGCCTCAGCACTTGCAACCAGCTACCTACAAAATGTGGTCAGTTCCTGACCTCTCACAAACAGCTGATCCATTTTTGTGCAGCACATGTTCTCTTTCCATGCCCAGTCATTGCAGGAGACACCACGGCTCAAAAACAGTGGTGGTTGTAGGGAAAGGGCATTCACATTCCTGAAGGACACCAAGTATCAACAGGATACAAAGAAGGATATATATATATTTTTAAACTCAAGAAACTGGGTCTTAGAAATGCTCACTCTTTGTAACAGCAACTGAAACACTGAAAATCTGCCAGCGGTTCTGCTCTCAGCAAAACTCCAAGGATGAGAGTCAGCTCCATCTGTCATGTTGTTCCCAGAGCAGATTGTGGCACAGCCCCACTCTTTGCTGTCCCTTTTGGCAGCAGCGCTGGGCCTCCCCCTGAAGCGCCTCCTCCTGCCCCGGTGCCGAAGGGATGACCTGGCATGGAGGCCATGGACAGCCAAGCTGCAGTGACGGATGCATTGCTGCAGGACACCTCCACTGAAGCCTTTGCTTGCAAAGTTGGTGTGACCTCAGATCCCTCACTTCACCCAGAGATGCCCTTACAGGCTGTCCTGCAGGGATACTGGTCATGTGTGTGTTAAAGCACATCCAAGGCCAAGGACAGTAACACTGACATTTGTTGTCATCTTTTGAGGACCAGTGAGATGAAAGCCATGGGGTCTTTCTACATATGAAATAGAAAATGGAAATAGAAATAGAATATGAAAACCTCCTGGCCGGAGCAGTTGCTAATAACCATGGTAAAGATGAGGTGCTTATGGCCCTCCTGGCCTGTCTCAGCCCCAGTGAGACCAGTGATGGATGGCAGAGCTCCCCTTCCCAAATTGCTCACAGCCCACAGTTCTCTGTGAAGAGCCAGAGAGGACGCCCCTGCCTCAGCTGACTACATGAGGTATAGCCCAATAAACAAGCATGCCAATTTCGGTATTACAGGACATAATTTTTTCCAGTGTTTAAGTTATTCCAAAGCACTTTTCTGCACTGAAATCCTTTGGATATTCTCTTGACGATGCAAAGTACATCAAGACTCCTGTTCAGAGACTTTCAGTGAAAGCAGTGGGCCCAGATCCTGGCATCACCTCTGGCTGAATGTCAACACACAGCTCAAAGCATGATTTTAAACTCCTGAAAAGCTGCAAAAAGCATCAGCTGAAGTCACTTGGAAGCAGCCTCATAGTGGGAAGGATAAGAAATAGACCTTTGTAAGTCACTTGAGATGGTGGCAAAGATGCCTTTCTGGAAGCTAGCTGAGACACAGGCTTGAGTAAATGTCCCCACACTGTGATAGGCTCCATGCTGAGACCTGCACAGGAATGCTGCTGTGGGATGAAATTGTGGTTGGCCAGTCTACCACCAGCAGCTCCAAATAATTTCTCACACTGAGGTGTCCTGCAGAGGTGGCACCCACTGGTGTGCAATACAGGCAAGTCTTTGCTGAAGCAGTAGAGTTTACAGAGAAACTTAAATTCAAATTACATTTACAAACAGAAAAGGCTGCCAAACGAGCCTGAGAAAGAGCTTTCTATAGCCCATGCATGTCTCAGGACACTCACACAAAGTGGCACAGGACCTGGCACATCCCAGCTGTGTGTAGGTGGTGGCCCTTTCTCAGGGGATTCCCAGTTCTCAGCAAGGGCGCTCACTCTCACATCTCTGTGCTGTGTCCTGGCAGGCAGCTGCTGCCCTGAAATGGAAATGCTTTCCTGCTTGGAAAACAGGGGCTTATTGTGCCTCCAGGGGAAGGCAGACCCAGCACTTCACCGGTGCTCATGCTGACAGACAGGCAGCAAGCACCTCCACAATGCCTGCCACGGTGCACACTTGGGGCCAGCTTTGGAACTGCTGCTGGATGCACTTTCTACTCACGGATCCATAACTTTTTTGTTTCTTTTTAACCTGCTTTGCAAACACAGCTGGACATCCTGCCCTTTGCCCAGAGACAGTAGTGAGGTTTCTCCACTAAGGGGTCCCACTGAAGGCCACTTTTGCAGCTTTCACAGCGACCTGCAGAGCAGCTCCCCTTGGCTCAAGGGGACCCTGCTGGGCTCTGGTAGTCACCCCCCCAGTGTGGAGCATCGAACCCCAGTGTGACAGCCAGCAGGGCCAGCTGGAGCAGAGGAGGGCATCGTGTGCTGCCAATGCCAGGATGGAACTGCCACGTCTAATTTTAGCCTCTGGAGCTCTGAAAGCCCTCTTGAGCTGCCACATTCCTTGATAAATCATTTAAGTCAATGCTGCTCCATCTAAAGCTGGTTTTTACATGGGAAAGGCTAAGTGCTGACTGTTAAACATAATTTTGACTGGAACTGAAAGTGTCTGCCTTCAGGAGTTACCCAGGGCTTCTGTGGCTTGTAGAGACCGTGAACTGAGAGACATGAAGAAGAGGCAAAACCACCTGGGATATTTTTGTTTTGCTTTCTCATGCAAACTTGACTGAGAAGAAATTGTGTATATGCAGGGTGAAAGTTAGAGGCATAGAAATAAAGGGAAAATACCTGCAGGGTGCAGAACATCCTTCAGCTCTGTGGTTGGACACCAGGGACAGCTGGTTCCTTGTTTCAAAGAGACCAATCACTTTTTAGAGGCTTCAACAACCTACAGAGCAAAGGAACCAACTGGAAAAAAAAAGGTATTTTACCGTGAGTTCTGCATTCTGTTACATGCTTGGCCCTGCCACTTGGACAACATTTAGAGTTTTGAAGTCTGGCTCCCATTTAGAGGCAAAACAAGTGGTGCAAGATTGATTGATTGATAAGCTTTTGTCATGACAAGGTTTGTTGCACTGGCCACAGGGGTCTTTTCCTTACAGCACCACAGCCTGGTTCCCACATGGATACACATGCACGTTCCTATGTCTTTCAAAGGAGATTTTCTGCTTTCCACATTAATGAGTACTTGCAGAGTTTTGCCCTGGGGACAGAGGTAAGTCCATGATTATGGGCAATTTTTTGTGCAGGGCACAGGGGCTTTGGTACCCTTTCCCAGTTAATTGTGAAATTGGATAATCCATGCCTGGTGAACCAAAAGTTGGCTGTCAGTACCTTCAGGGGAGCAGCTGCCTCACTACAGGCAGTTGTGACTGAAGCCTTGTATACAAGCTGTGCCACGTGTACCTAAAACACATGTATATATCCATACAAAAACCATAACTCATATTACATATGTTTTATAAAGTATATAAGCCTCCCTTAACATACATATGAACATGCTTCTGGAGCAGTTGATTTCCATATCTCCCCATCTGAGAGATGCCCGAGAGCAAAGAGACTACGGAGAGAAAAGGAATACTGCTCAGTCAAACAATGCAGCACTCGAAAACTGATGTTAGGTCTTCACAGGTCTAAACCACAATTTCCACTCTTGGGGTAGTTTGTTGTTAATGCTTTTCAAGAACTGGTTGTTAATGATCTGGAAACGACTAAATCAATGACTCTGGAGAGTTAATTGACTGAACACTTTCAATCATTTATTAGGGAAGGAAATCCTTGCCTGTAAACAAAGCCAGTGTAGGGTTATTTCATGTCAGGAGCAGTAACAACACATCAAGACATACACAAACGATGAACTGGGGCCACTGAAATTATCAACAGAGTTTAGACTCCAAAAATAATAAATTTGGATTGATCTTTATTTGTATTCAGTTTTCTGAGGCTTTAAGACTTGGTCTAATGCCATTTTATAGATATTCTCAGTAATCATAAAAGCTGAAACTTCCAGTAAAAATCCTGACAATTCTCACTTTCTCAGAGAGTTGTGGAGGAAATGAAATTCTATGGCACTGACGGTGCAACTCCAAAGGCTGCCAGCAAGGAAGGTGCCTTGCTAATCCAGACTGAAATTCTGAGCAGCAGTGGAAGGATTTCTACCCCACATGAGGCAGAGAGCATCTTTTCAGTTATCCCAAATCATGGGTAGTGTCTTTCTGCCATAAATAGGGCAAAGGAACCATGTCTAGTATCTCTTGGGCCATCTTAGGTCCCAGGTGTGGCTTGGTAATGGAGAAATTTGCTGTGGTCTATGGAGGGACATAAGGACAGGGCTGCATTTGCCTTGTTCAGGCGTATTGTCCCCATGCTTTGGGTGCTGTGGGACATCCCTGCACCCTGCCACAGCAGTGGGCTCCAGCTGATGCCTGCCCAGCCCCTCAGTCAATCCTCATCAGGGTGTCTGGGGTGCTGTGTGCCTGCATCCGGGCAGCAAAGCTGCTCTGTGCACATAACTCTTCAAATGGGCTCGGGCATCTTGGGAGATTTCTATACTCAGAAATAGGAAATGCAGAAGTTAGGTGGCTGTCCTCAAGGATATGTCTTGAAGAGTGTGAGAGCTGTTTAAATGCAAAATCTGTACACAGTTGGGAAAGTTTCTTTCCAGTGCCATCCACAGGTGTTTGATTAATCATATTAAATCAGGTTTTACTGGAGGTCTTTATAGGCTAAAAAAATGAAGAAAAGTGTCCCATCTCCAAAATCTGCACATACAGGCAGCCTTCTTCACTGAGAAAGATTTGCCCCATGCATCATCCCTTGACATCAGTGAGCTCCATGAGACACTTAGCCCCCTGACACATGGGTCTCTTCTCCTCAGAACTTTTGGGATGGTGATGGAGCCTTTGCTTCTGGTTCCCAAGACTTTAACCCATGATAATTGTGGCTTGCACTCTTTCATCATCCTGGAAGAAGGGAGCAGCACATTTGCTCCCTAGTGGGCCAGACAAGCTCTAATGCCACCCAGTTAAGCCAGACTTGCTGTGAAATGTTTGCAGACTGCAGTGTGAGCTGCTGAGGGAGCCGTCGCTCTCCAGCTCCTTGCAGATTCACATCCCACACTCAGCCCAGAGCTCATTTTCTTTTCCTCACACTGAGTTACATATCTTTTCCCCAGGGGTTGTGCAAACTGCACAGTGACTCTTTTTCAGCCTCCCAGCCAGCCATGCACCTGTTTTTGATCAAAATTTTTCTACTGTAGCTCTTGTTGGCTCAGAAAAGTGCTTTGACAAGCTTGAAATTTCCTGCCTCAGGAAGGAATAACATTTCTCTAAAGAGTGCTGTGGGTTCTGTTGGAGATGTATTACCCATGAGCTGCAGAGAAAGCTGGACTTATTACAAGGATCAGAAATGAACCAGCCTTTGTCATGGCAGGACTAAAGGTGTCTCAGAGCTCCTGGCTCCAACAACGTAACCCACAACTTGGCCTGCTGCCATTGTGACATGGCACATTCATTAAGACACTTCTCAATATCTGTTTCTTGTGCTCAAAAGTTTTCCTACCCCAGTTCAAGAAAATACATCCTCTGTGATGTCCCTGTAAGGAGTAAAGTCAGACAGTCTCCAGTTGAACCTGGTAGGACAGAAAACTAAGCTGCAACTGATTGTGACTCATCCAGTCCCCTTTCCCCACGGATATGAAGAAACCCTCCCTAAAATGGGAGAAATATTTATGCAAGTTTCAGTGCTGGAGAAGAAATCTATGAGTTTTGTCTCCACTCTCCTTGACCTGTGTCCTGATAGAACTTTCAGTAAGCCATTTATCAGGTAAATAGATAAACCAGCCATCATCGTATCAACATATGGTGACAGTGACTGAGAGCTACCCTATTAATTGCTGACCCCATTTCTATTTCAGTCACTTGGCAAGTCCTCTAGGAAATGAATGGGATCAGTCATAAATCCATTTTCTCTGTCACTAGATAATCTGCTTTCAAGCTGGAGCAGATGCTGAGATGCCCATCCTGGCAGCCTGCAGCTGCATGACCAAGGGGGCTTTAGTGCAATGTGATTGCATCCCTGAAGACTTGTGTTGGCTCCCCTTTGTACAATAAATGGTTCTGCTACACAGGATTGTGTCCCAAAATTTCCTGCTTATATATCAGAGAATGGGTCAGGCTGGAAGGGACCACACGGGGTCATCTGGTCATCAGCCTCCTGCTCAAGGAGGGTCATCCTAGGGCACCTGGCACAGGATTGTGTCCAGGCAGTTCTTAGAGACCTCTAGTGAGGGAGACTCTACAAATTCTTTGAGAAATAAGGTCCCACAGGTTATTTCCTGAATGAATTACAGCCATGAATTTGGGTGTTAAACTGATGCAGAAAGGCTGAGTGTCTAACAACCAGAGGAGACTGGAGAGAGGTAAATGCTATTTGAATTACTCAAGGGTTTTGAGCCCAGATCTCCTATTTCAGCTCTAACCACTGG
Source organism: Thryothorus ludovicianus (assembly GCA_013397245.1). Lineage (NCBI taxonomy): Eukaryota > Metazoa > Chordata > Aves > Passeriformes > Certhiidae > Thryothorus > Thryothorus ludovicianus. The sequence goes on from VZTB01015765.1 coordinate 58,458, forward strand.
GATATGAGACACCATAGTGTGGTGGTTGTGGTGGTTGGGATCTTCTCAGATGCCTGTGCCAGAGCTACTCTGCTTTGCATTGAAACAGGGCAGTTCTTTGGGAGGTCAGGGATGGAGTGAGAACACAAGCATTGATGAGTATGATTTGCTGGTGCTGCTAGTCAGACAAGGAGAATGCCTGCCATAAAACACTCAGCTATCCAGAGGCACAGAAACTGCATCCTGGCAGTGGGTGCCCTGAGTGCTGAAGGGCTGGACACAGATTTTCTCCCTGGCCAGCAACACTCTGTGCCCTGCACAGGCACAGCTGGAGCTGAGGGGCTGGAGGAGCCAGGTGGGTGCCCTCAGTTCTGCAGGCAGGCGTGGGCTCCCACCCCCCCAGAAGAGAAGCTCTGCTCAGACCTTGGCTGCCAGAGCCCCTTCCCAAAGCCTTGCCCTTGCCACCCCCCTTGTATGCCCTGGTGCAGCCCCCCAAAACTGTGGGCATCTGAGCAAGGAGGGCAGAGGAAGTCGTGGGTCTGGAGCCGCAGTGCCCTCCCAGAGCAACGCGACTGCTGTCCCTTGGGACATTTTGTTTCTACTTTATTTGTGTCCCTGGGACCCAGCTGCTTAGCAACTGGATAAAATTGTCACAAAATGCTGGCATTGCCCCCCTCACCAGGGCAGTGGCCAGGCTGTGTCTTTGGAGGGGCTGTCTGCCAGGTGAGGTGGCCACACAACACTCGTGAGGGGACCCTCATGCCTGCCCTTGTTTTCCCAGGTGGCCTCTCCCAAGGTGGGAGGGAATTTGGCCATCATGTGTGGCAAACACTGCACTGCAGGTAAGGCATGTAGGCAGCTCCATCTGTCCCTGGGGGCAAATGAAACATGGACATTTTCTGGATCTGCGATAAATGCCTTTTCCTCTCTGAAGAACCAGGGGAAAAGGCACACTTCAAGTAGTCCAGTGAAGTACCTGAAACGGAAAATATTCACCATTTCTGCTATATACTTGGGAAAATGAATACACCATCTTACTTTGGCTTTTTAACTTAAAAAAAAAAAAAGAAAAAAGTGTCAATTAAGGGTTATAGCTATATGTTCCTTGGGCCAGAAGAAGAATAGGCATGTGTCTAATGCCTGCTGCTATCTTTGCCCTGTTTGAGTCCTCTGCCTCTGTGGATAACACTCAAAGAGGTATCCAGGCTGCCCAGGAGGCCAAATCCTGCGCAGTGGAGCTCACTTCCTTTGAAGAGTCATGCAAAGGACAAAGGATGAAAACAAGAGATTTTAGGAGAGCAATTTCTAGCACACTTGCCCTTATAAGTGCCTGACGTGCAAAAGATAGTTGCTGGCAATTGCTGACATCTTGCGTGTTTACCTCAATCAGCAAGTATTTATAATTAATTTTTAAAACGCTGAAGTTCCAGCCTTGCTGGGAACATTGCAAACTGCCCTCAGCACTCTGATGTGCTTCCAAAGCATATGCTGCCACAAGACAAAAAGCACAAAGGCTCACATATTTCAAGGGGGAGGTGGGGAACTAGTGGAGAGATAGTGCAGTTCAAATGAAAATTATTTAGATAAATCATTTCTATCCACAAATATTTAATTTTCATGACTGGAAGCAAGTACAACTGTTATAAATGGGGCGATCTGCCACATCACTTCTAGCATTTCTCCTACCTGATGCCACAGCACCACAACATGGAGGATTTGCCAGCAGTGGGATGGCCAGATTTCACTTTTTTCTTTTCCCCTCACTCCCCCCCAATGCCTCATGCACCACCTGTGCTGACACATGAGTTTGCACACTCCCAAAAGACCTAGTGGGGCTTAAAATAGGTCTGTAACAAAAACAAAAAACCCCACAAACAAACAAGCCCAAAACACCCACAAGAAAAAAAACAAACAAAAAAAACCCAAACCAAAACAAAGATACAGCATTGCTGAGCCACTCCTTGGGAGCTTTTTGAAGAAACATGGGATGCTTCTGACCACCCTTGTGCCCACAATGTTTAGCCACAGGTTTCTGTCTCTGTCTGTATGGAGAAAAGGCAGAACACTATTTCACAGTTTTTCAGATATGATTTTTTTTAAAGAAGTTTTTCATGGTAGTTTCCCCTGTCTATCTCCCTTCTGGCCTCAGCAACAGGCTGTGAAGAAAACCTCCTGCAAGGCAGGAAAATGCCATTGCCAAATCTACCATCATGGTGGTTAGGGTGGTGGAGGTAGTGGAACTCAGGGCAAACCCCAAATGAATACCCTCACCAAAGGCTTGTTTTTGAGTTGATATTGTTTCTTTAAACTCAGAAATGTGCCATGTCTCAGAACACTGCCCAATATCATGGGGTGCCAAGGTGGCTGAGAGGACGGGAGCAGAGGAGAGACAATCAGCTCCAGGGCAGCAGCCAGCCCCTGCTAACATCTAACCTAAGGCTTTAGCAGCAGGGTTAGGGTGAGATTTTCATTTTGTGAGGTAATGGGAAAGCAGGCTCAGATTGCAACCCTGTAGCTAGGTGATTCTTAGTTTTTTCCACTCATATAATTATGAAAAATGACTCTCATGTTCCCCATTAATGTTGCTATTAGCAGACAAGGCAGGGCTTCCCAGCATGAGCCATTCTTGCTAACAAGGTCTCTGTGCACCACATTAGGGAGTGTGTGTAGCAATCACAGCTTTCAGAGTGCCATAAAGGATTTGCCATAGCTCCTGCAATGGAACACAGCCAATATACCTGCATCTCACCTCATGTCAGAGGAGGCAAGGTCCTTGATTGAAAGCAAAGAACACCAGCAAGCCCAAACTCCTGCTTCTGGGCAAAGTTGGCCTCCTGCTCTAACACCAGGCAGTGCAGGGCTGAGAAGGATGATTGTGTTCAGGTGGGGCTGTGAAATCAAACGTCTCACTCTCCCACTCAGTCACTCACACGGAGTAATAGCACACACAAAAACCTCCACCTCACCAGGGATTATATAATCCTCATCTTCACGTGCACAAGTTACTGCCAGAGATTCTCTTCCCTATTTAATGTGGGCCTTGCTCCAGTGCAGAAAGGAAATAGTCTAGCACATAGGACAAGGGGGAGCAATTCTTCACCTTGATACTGGCAAGGCTTTCAGCACAGGCATCTCTAATATCCTTACAGCCAAGGTGGTGAGACAGGGACTGTGCTGCAACAGAGTCTGAGTGGCCATGGACCAGCCTGGTTGTACCTACAAGTTCTCTTGTGCTTAACTCCCTCATGTGCCCTCTGCTGTGGCTGTGAGGGTTGTGTAAGCCCAAGGCAGGACCGGGACTGGGCTCTCTGCAGGGAGCTGGCTGCCCAAGAAAGAGGCTGATTCCGAAGGAACTCAGATGTTATCACTCAAGTTCCTTGTGGTACAGTCAGCAGGCAACTGCTCTGAGTGGGCAGAAAACTCTTCAGGGTGTTCTTTCTTAAATGCATGAATTTTGCTTTTAAAGCAGAGGAGATTTTTGCCTATACCTCATTGCTCCCACCTTTATTTATAATTTTTGTATAGCAATCCTGATTTCTCAAGACAACACTAGCTCTGTGGAGAGGAACAGGAAGCTACACTGGTAATGCCAGGTATGAAGACTTCTCTTTTCTTCTGCATAGCATGTGAACAATGGTATATTACAACAAATTTGTATCCACATCTAAACTTGTACAATGAACTAGTTAAGGATCCGCAATTTCGTTTTTGGTTTTTACTTTGTTTCAAGTGTGTGGCTGAATATTAACAGGACAGTCTAGATTTTAATCCAAACTTTCACAAAGTTAGACAGCTATCTCTAGTGCTGTAAAAGGGCATACAATCAGCACATCTGAAAATCAACACACCTCATGGGGCTGAGTATCTCAGTTAATCAAATACTGCAACCATCAGCTTTTGCTCAGCTTCCAGCTAGCTCCAGAGCATTGTCTGCATAGTTACAAGATTATAACTCTAGAAAAAAATGAAAATTGGTATTTTAAACACCATGATCTGTATGTTTCTTCATTGTTTGAGCTTCACTTTTACTGCAGCTTGATTTTCTTTCCTGAATTGTTCATTAGGTCTAAATCTAGAGAAAACAAAACCCTGTCTGTCTCAGTGATCTCGGACAGCAGGGAATGCAAGGCTAGCCTAGGGCCATCTGTTACACTGCAAGAAAGGTTTCAGAAAACAAAGCCAGACAGTTGATTCATTATAAAATAGACATAAGTTATGAAGATTATCATGGAAACAAATCCTATGAAGACCTCTTAAGCCCCTGGCTGCTATTACTGTTATTTTTTAAGTCAGCACTGGCTACCCACACCACATGAATAATACTGTATAAGGCCCAGATGCAAAACAGCATCTGCAGAGATCAGGACCTTACCAATGGGTACATTTAGTTAATCTAAAGTAATTATAGTTGTTCTTCTGGAGCATGGTTGGTGTGGGACACAGTCTCAGACTGTCTGGAGTTTGAAAAGGGCCCCATGCAAGTGCTCACTGTCTCAGAGGCCACGTGTTTCTCTGAAGATTATGGCAAACTGTGTGCAACTCTGCAGAGATGGGCCTGTGGGACACACTCTCTGGCTACACCGCAAAATATGAAGCAGAGGAACTTTGTTGGTAGCAGAGGAAGAACTAAGAAAAAGTGAGATGCAATAATTTTTCCCTAAAGTATATCTGTGATGAATGTCAAACCTTTGCTTAAGCATCTGTCCTGGGTTGATGCTAAATTGTATCCCCATTCATCTGTTTCGCTCAGAAATAAGTGTTGTACCTTTAAAAATTGGATCTGAGAGTGAAGAAGACACACTGGAATTCCTGAGACAGTTGTTTTCAGAACATAAAGATAAGGGTCTGCAGTTTTTTTTCGGACTCACACAGCCTGTGCTTTTAGCAGGGTGTGGACAGCACAAGAGAGCTCTCCTTTGCTTTTTGTTAGTTTTTTTTTTTCCTAGCCGAGGCAGAGAAGTTCTCCGAACTGCGTTTTTTTTCCTTTTCTTGAACTTCTTTTTTTAACCTGCTTTGGACTAAACACCCAAAAGGGCACCAGGAGCTCAGCCCTTGGCCACCGGGCCTGGCCTGGGCCCAGCCTTTCCACCAGAGGAACCGACAGCAACTGAGCCGAGCTACAGCCACGAGAGAGACTTTCTGGCATCTCTGCGGAGCGGCGAGAGGTTTTTGTTGTTCAGGGTTGTTCCTTCGTTTGTTGGGCTGGGGAGTGTTTTATCTGTTAAATAAACAACTTTTTCCACTTTCTACCAAGGAAATTTTTTTCCTATCCCGATTCAGCTAAGGGGAGGGGTGGTTCATTTAGAGGTTTGTTTGTTTTCCTTTCTTCCCCTCTCCCAAATTTGCCCTAAACCAGGACAGCATCCCTCTAAGGGACCCTGGACCTGGGACCACAACTATTAAGAAGTGAATTTTCATCCATACAGTCCCTAGTTTTTCTTTGTCCACAGTTTACCAGACTGCAATTCATACAGCTACAACAGGGCACTTGTCATGTAGCCACATATTATGCCCAGAAATAAATTCCAAACTGAACAAGTTTTATGCAACCTTGTATTTTCAAAAGAACCTTACAGTAATCAGTAGCCAAGCAGCAATAAAGACTTTTAATCACTGTAGTCTGTGCTATGCTGAAACTAAATACAATCTTATTTCGTAAAAACCTGTGATCACTCAGGAACAAAAGTTTCAGCCTGCTTGAGAGGCATGTGTGCCCCATCCAAATGCTCAGTGTCAATTCCAGTATCAGGCTCTACCAAACACTCATGATCTGACTCTTGAACTTATCCACAGGGCTGGAGAACAGAAGAGGGGGCATCATGCATATTTCTCTGCAGGATGTCTCCTGGTGAAGTTTGCATATGAAGGGAACCTCAGCTCTTGGGGCAAAGGTCTCAGCAGCAAAGTCGCAAGAAACTCCTGGCATCCAAATCAGACTTCTTCAGATGTTCATTGCCAAGTTGATAAACTAGTATCAGAAAAAGATCAACTTTACAATAAAGTATTTCAGGCCCTTCTCCCTCCCCATGCCTTTCCCCAAATGAGAGCCATTCCAAAGCAGTGCTTTGCTCTGAATTGACCACAGACAGGGAAAAGGACCTTTGCTCATTTGGATTTACATCCTGTCATTAAGGAGATACCTCAGCCAGCAAGAAGGAATATGGCAAAGATCTCCAAGCACTAGATGATGGAAACAGAGGTTACTTTATTTGCATCTCAGCCATCCACACTGGTTCCCACATTTCTTTTCCCTGGGAATTCATTGTGCCTCACCCCAGGAAGCTTTGGCTTAGTGTGAAATGAAAGACAGCTCACAGCAACAGGGACACAAGAAGAGCACAAGAAAATAAGAAACCTGTGCTGAGCAGTGTGAGAAGCAAATGATAGACATGCACAGGCGAACCTGATCTGAATTCCTGGGGGATTCAGAGGGAGTGAAAGACCCTCCCCTCCCAATCCCCATCTGCTCCTTCCTCTTTCCCCCACTGAAACCTGGCACCTAGGGAAGGAAAAGAAGCAGAGAAACTAGAAAGGGGCATGGGAAGCTGTCAGTATGCCACAGGGCAAGGAAGGAAGGAAGGAAACCTCGTGGAGAAGATTTAATCAGTTTGTGGGCTGTAGCGAGCTGTAAAATTGCAGCTGTGCTGAAACCTATGGCAGATAACCCCCTGCACTCTCATGGACACATGAAGTGTCATGCAGAAATACACCAGCTCTTAGAAGGTGACAAAGCTCTAGAGAAACCCCATCATTTTTTCAGTGTTTATGAATCTGTGCTCATACCTCGCCTATATTCAGGTTAATGAACTCCTTGTTTTCCACACTCAGTGCCTGGAATACTCCTGAAATGAAAAACGGACACCAGTGCTATAAATACGCCTCATTCATATTCACACACGAGCTCTCCATCCCACAACAGTGTGGCCATGCCAAGGAGAGGGAAGGCCTGGAGCAAAGGCAGATTGCTTGGTGGTGGTGGCTCCTCTGACAAAGCAAAGTCCTTGCAAGAGGAAGTGTCTTGCTGACTTAAGGCCTTTATGCAAGGCTCACTCCAGGACTTGTCTGGAAGACGTGTTCTGAATGTGCTAAACACTCAGATTTGGAGGATACTCTGAAATCAAGCTAAGCAATTTGCATTTCTTTATATATCTTATTTAACTTCTCTCTCTCAAAAATTTAATAATTCTATTGCTACAGTCAAGCCAGAAAGTAAAGAGAAGAATGAAACCAGAAAAAAACAGTGAAGAAAGTTGATTTTTCTTCTCACAGAGTGAATTGAGTTTTGTTTGAATTCGGAGCCACACTTTATCCAGCCTTTTAACCTATCTCTACTATTGCTGCTTTGTAATGAGTGACCCTGTGCCAGAAGTGAACTGAGACCTTGGGTGCCTTGATGTACAGGAAACCACATCTGAAGCCCAAAGGGAACATGTTAAGTGAAAGGTACAGGAGACAGCTGCCCAAGCACATGCCCATTTTCTCTTTCCATGAGGCACAAGTAATATTTGAACCTTGAACTTGTGTGATCCCAAATTAAGCTCCTGGGTGAGCCACAAGGGTTACAACAGGGACTTTACCAGCATTCTTCACATGCCTTCAACATTGCTGCAGAGTTTATGTAGCAAGCCCTATTCACATGGGGAAATTTTCCATTAGCAGCAGAACATTTTTCACTGTTACAGGAGAAAAACCATCCTAAATGCAAATGCTAAACACAGACCCTTTCTGTTAGCCTTGTACTTGATCTCAGATATTGTGCAACATGCTCAACAGCCAAAAGCAATTTCTTTTCCAAAGGGGGTGAAATTCCATAGGAAGAAGATACTCACGACTTGCATTCTCCAGGCGTATGAGGCAGTTCAGAAAATCATCAAATTCAATCTGGAACTGCTCATCAGAGTATCGGAGGACAATCAGTTGCAGCAGGTAATTGTTGAGCTGGTATCCTTCCCGAAGACACACACAAAGAAAAAGTGAGCAACCTCACATGTCAGGGGGAATCTACAGATGTCCATTAACTAATCTTGAAAACCACTTAATGGGAGGATACTCTGCAGCACACATCCATCCAGAAAGAGATCTAACTACAAAGTTCCTTAAGTTTGCCATGAATAGCAAACTGTGAACAAGAAATTTTTCAGGCATTGCAGTTTCTAGTCCATACACACTGTGATGTATGAGAGACCATTCTGTCTTCTTGAATTTGGAGGGATTTCTGCAAAACTATCTGCTTTAATAAAAATAAGTTGTGATGAAATACCAATGTAGTGATTGCTCTTCATGGCAGCTTGCACACTATTCCTTCAACCCTTGAATGTAGATGGACTCTGAAATGGTCTGTTTCAGGGTCTAACCCTTCACATGTGCAGCCCTGTTGAGTATAACAGAGCTCAGTAAAATACAGAGATTGCTCTGACTGCCTGGCCCTTCAGGATTGAGGGTACCTAGGGCAAAATAACCCTGCTCAAGGTGCCCAGGTTCTCTCTGGCATTTAGACCTCCTCCCTGCTCAGGAGCAGCTGGCCTGTGTGATTGTTCTCTTCACCCAGGCTGATCTGCCTGACAGATTTACCAGGTAAAATGCTTGTCTTACCTGCAGCTTTAAGAGCACCACGAAGCTCATAAGAGGACATGGAGCCAGATTTATCAAAGTCAAATTGAAGAAAGATACTCTGTTATGAAAGCACACAGAAAGCTCAGTTCTGGCATATGAAAGGGAGCAAGATATGGCATAGAAAGGCAAGGTGTTTATCTCCAACTGCATAGAATAAACATTTAAGAAAGCTGGCAAAACTTTGGTCTAGATCCAGTCATATTTTATAATGGAGGAGCAAATCTTGGTCCCAGCTGTCTTTGTAATATGAACAGGTTGTTGTGACTTAAATGAGTACTGCCAAATTCAAGCGTTAAAAAATAATGGGTTGCTCTTCATTAAAAATGTCATGATTTCTTTAAAAAGTGATATTAACTGGTAAGATTTATTACTCTCTGCCTTTTAATTTTAACTGACACATTCTCTTAATCTTTTTATGTTTTTTCTCCATAATTCTTAACATTAGAGACAAACTGTTTAACATTATATTAATACTGTCACTTACTCATTTGTTTCTAAGTATAAAAGATCTGAATAGACACATTCATGGTACAACTAAGAAAACTGGTCAAACAGTTTGAATTTTGACCTATATATTAAGCAATTTTCAAGCTGGAGTTAAATTCCATCCTTTTTTTGCAAAGACAAATATGACTTTGGAATATGAGTTATTTGGAGCTGTAGTCACATTCAGCTTAAAATTTTCCAGCAAATATATGTGCAAATCTTCCTACAGGATACAAAGATTTCTCAAGCCCCTTGTTAAAACACAGTGTGTCCTTTGTTAAAAGAGATGTGGCATTAGTACCCAGAAAAAAGTGTTGGCCATTTCTGATGGGCTAGACAAGAAGCAAAGAACTGCATATTTGGAATGCTTTGGTGAAGCATGAATTCAGAAAAACCTATTAATGGCCATAAGGAAACAATTATAATGTCTTTTATTTGAATATTCAGTCTGTGATTGATTCTGCAAGCCTACTTATTCTTACTGCCATATACAGTGGCAGGGAAATGTGTTTAAAATTAGAATCAGCACTTTCCCAGACTTCGGTACAGTTGACTCCTGAGACATCAGTAATGAAAATGCAGTAACTTAGGAAATTATTGTTTCCTACTAGTCATGAATCATCACTTTCTTCTTCTGTACAACAGCAGTTATGGAAATGTTTTGGTTTGAAAAGCAAACTCCTTAAGTTTCCTTTTGATTGGCTTGCTTATTAGTGTCCATTGCATTCTTTATCCCAAAAATAGTTGATTAGTTCACAAAAATCTGTTATTTCCAGAAAACCATAATGGTTTATCATCATGGAAAGCTAAGAATATCTTTGACTATCCAAAACAAACCTCATGGTTTTAAAACATTTGTTTTATGTTAAAAATCATAGCTTAAATACACTCCTGTCTCCATTTTTGTCTGCATCTACCTAATAAACTGTTCAGGAAGTAGCTAATGAAATGGAGGGAAAATTACAGTGGATAATGTCACCTACTATCCATTTCTTCATTTTTTCCCAGAAAACTTTGAACTCACTGAATTCCAGTTTCCCATTGCCACTGGTCTGGTAATCTGAACTAAGGAAAAGAACTTGTTACATGAAAGCCCAAATTCAGTGTGAACTTATCAGAGTAGTTCCTTTAAGCACAGAATGTTAAGTTGACTGGAAAGCCAATAGTGTTGCTGAAACTAGTACTGGGATTTCTCAAGAGGTAGAGCTCCAGCAGTTACAGTCATGCCTGAGGCTGTGATTCTGGAGGAACATTATGTGATATAAAAACACAGCTGAGAAATTCAGGCTTTATGTGAGGAAAAAAGATTATTCTAGGGCAAAAACAGTTTTGGATGTAAATGGGATACAAATGATTCAGAGAATTAAATTACCTGATTAAAACAAATTGCTACTGTACCCAAAGGAGTTAGTCAACCAATGTGCTGTTCAGTATTTTTATCTAGAGACCAGGTTCTGTTGCAACGGCTCAACCAAAAATTAATGTGGGTAGTGGGGTGAGACTGGCAAAATCTGGTCCTTATGGCCCAAAATAAATGCCTGTACAGCAGTTCTAGGAGGCAATGATTAGATCCGCCTGGCCTTCCCTCTGCCTGGAGTGAAAGACTTATTTCACTGAGTTACTGATGCCCTCCAAGTACAGTTCACTTCCAGGATGAGGCACGTGCTCTGAAATACTAAATAAGGAATGGTCCCATTCCTCTCCCTTTTTCCATCTTGCCAGGACAAAGCCCTTGCTCAGATGGGCACTGGCTCAGTGAGCATTCACAAAGGTCAAAAAATGCCAAGTGGGGTCTAGCTAACACCTGCTGTCATTTGAGCACCCATGCTGGTGACATTATTGAGGGCATCCACAGGACATTCTCACTTCTGCAAAGGGTTTTTTTTATCCAGCCAGGCTCTTCTTCCCAGAGCCATGAAGAACCCTGTCCCTGCTCCTCACCATCACATGGTGACCACTGCCAGGGAATTCAGTAGCATGTGACACAGAGGAGACCGTGCCAGCATTGACTTGGGTCTGCATTTTTATGGTTTTGCTCCTCCATTGTGCTCCAAATAGCACGTCCAGAGTGGGATGATTGTGTCTGCCTTCCTTGTGCTCTCAAGCAGAGGAAGAGATGTCTCCCCATTTATTCAAAACTATGCAGAGATTTGCTTGGAAGCATTGCAAATCATGGAAACTATTCAGTTGTATCCTAAATAGTAAACCTAGAACTGCTGCCATGCTCCAGGGTGAAGCACAGGCCCTGGCTCTGTGCCAATACCATGTAAGGATGAGATGTGAACATGGATCAGCTCCCTACTGAGGCTTGGTTTTTAAGCAAGGAAATTTAGAACTGTTTCCCCTCTTTCTCACTGCATGTGCAGGGTGACTAATCTGCATTGAATTTAAATATTGTGAACTAGATATAACAGGATAAAATTTTGTCAGTTCTGGTTTTCTCTTAGAAGTGTTTGAATGGATGTTACCTCTGTCATGGACTGGAGCAACAAAAGCAAAAGACAGCTGAACAAGGAAGACATAAACCAAACATCAGATACCTGCCTTGGTAGGACTGTTTTGTCTCATGGGTAATAAAATTTTTATTGGGAAAGCATACTGTGAAAGCAACTCTACCTGAGGAGGAGCCACACTAAACAAACTCAGCAGGAACCAGAACTCTGCAAAGGACAAATGTGGTGGGGAAGCACCAGGGCTGTGATCCACCTCACCTGATGTCTGAGCAGTCATTTAGCATTACTCCAGAATAATTAATTACACCACCCCTTTCACTATCTACAAAGGAAGTCTAGAAAGGTGGCTTAGATGTAGATGCCTACACCACAAATGCCTAAATTTGGACAGACAACTCTCACCCACATGTCTGTTTCCTGGAGTCCCAGGAACTAGCTGAAAGACCAGATTTTCCAGTTTTTAATCTGGATGTCAAAAAGGAGTTTTGATAGCAGCAATTTTCACCACTGCTGGTCCTTAATTTCTGACGCATAACTTGCATGTACAACTCTGTCTCGTGAATTTAACTCCCCAGACAACAGACTTTTCTTGAGCTAAGTCCTCTAGGTCTCTTTCAAATAAACCACAACTTGAAAAAAAGTACTGTTCTTTTCATAAGTAGCTTGAGATTTACTTCTAAAGGTGGTCAGCATTAAAGCATCTGCCTCTCAGTCTGCAATAGAAAACAGTTTGTCCCAAAACTCCTAACCTTAAATTTCTAAAATAAAAATCAGGATAAAACAGTCATGTATTTTTGTTTCCTTTTGGGTAGTGATCTGCCATGACATTACCAAATCCATTTCTGACATCCATAACACATTATGTTATGGATATTTATATTCATTCTTCATTTAGCCTCACAGGCAGTTATTTGAAAGGATACATCCATAAGAGAAATTATATTCCGGCATGAAATGAGACTTAAGTTCTTGAATTTTATGTTCTTTGCTGAAAAATAACAATAGGAAAGAAATCATGGGCAAAGCTGTCTTTTATAAACAGAAAGGAGAAAAGAGGACTCATGAACAGAGATAGCTGACTCTTAGTCCTCATTGTGGGAGGGCCTGTGACCTGGAAGATGAAGACTTCTCACTACAGAGAAGTCTCAGTCCAGACAGAGGATGCATTTACTGGAGACATGATGGGAAATACTGTCCTTGAGATACAATATCTCCTTGTAAATCAGAAGATGAGGTTCAGGGAGTGACAGATTTTCCACTGTGCAAAGGGCCCGCAGGAGGATCAGGAGCTACACCCAGATCTTAAAAGTCCCAGCCTAGTGAGTGGCAGGGCAGTAGAGAGCTGGCCCCACTGAGCTGACATGGAGCATGCTGGAGGCAAGCTCGTGGTTAGATCATGGACCAAATGCTTTCCTGACTCTGTCCCCACTGGCTCCAGGACACCAGACTGGGGTCGTAAAACAGCCTTTAATTTTCTATATGTAAATGAATTTAATAGCAGATTTTTAAAAGTTATATACAACCCTTAACTTAGAAGTTGTCAGCACTTACTTTTTTTCAATACAGCATTCAAAACATATTCAAGTTCTTCTGCAGATATCTCCATGTCCTGCAGATTAAAAAAAAAAAAAAAAGAAACAAAAATTGAGGCATCTGTTACTCGAATGTTTCTGTAACCAGACATGCCAAAAGCCTCAGAAAACACAAACATCACTCATCTGTACTTTATCGCAACTCAGCAAAAGAGAGCCATACAAAACCCAGAAAAAACTAAAAGTTTAAAGACTGGGAAAATACAAGAGTGCTGCTTTGTATATGTCTGTCTGAAGGAGATCTCAAGCGGGAGCTGTTGACTGAAAAAAAATTCAACTGCAACTAAACATTAAACCAGGTAGGCTCCTTTAGCGCTTGAGTTCCAGCTTTGGTGCTCCTGCTAGCTCACCAGGGACTGCACCCTTAGCCACTGAGCCATAAGGCATGGTGACATCTGGTGCCCGAACAACACACTACAACTAAGCACACTCCCAAAATACGTCGGGTTTGTTTCACGTGGCCCTAGATAGGAGCAGAAGTATTTCTTCTCTTTTTACATCTTGCTCTGACCCAAGGTGTTTTGCACTCACCTTTCCTGAAATCTGCTCAAACAGTGCCCGGAACTGCTTTTCTTCTTCAGTTTCTTGTGGGCTTGGGGTTGGATGTAGAGGCTGCAACACCAACCACACAAGTCCTTATGAGAGTTGTAAAAGGTGACATTTCTCCTGCAAATAGCCCCTCGGTGCACTCCGGACAACTGTACATCTTAAAATAAGGGTACACACGCTTCTGAACTCCACCAGATCTGAGGCCTCCCAGCTACCTCTCTGCCTGAGGGGAGTCTCACCCTCTCATTTTCTTCACCTGGGGAAGTGTGTAATGTGCCATTGCCTTGGTAAAAAACAAGAGTACCCACCCTGGAAAACACCTCTCTCTCCTCTCATCCCAACCTGCACCATTATGTTTTCCTGGGCCTCCAACAACTACAGTGCTGTTGAGCTCTCTCCCGTGGCATCATCCTGGGACCTCCAGCCCTTCTTGAGAGCACCAGCCAGAGGTGGCTGCAACTCAGCATACTACCCAGCACAGCACCTCAGCATACTACCCAGCACAGATTAATTTTGCTACAGAACATGGCCCTGAGATCCCGGAAATGAAGATGTCATTGTTAGCTGGGTCCCCAGAGAAGAATTTTACTAAAGAGGGACAAATTAGATCTTGGCTTAGCTTGTTTCCATGGAAAGGCACACCACAATTAATGGCTTATTTGCAGGGATACACTTAAACAGGAGCTGACTCAGACCCAGCTGCAATTAGTGCTCTGCAGGCAGACCAAGCCATTCAAAAGCAAAAAGAATTCAATCATTTCAGTAGGCACGTGCATGCATAAGCATTCCCTCTCAAGTCCTGTGGATACTGAGAAGTAAAATAAAGATATTTGTGTGCATAATTAATGTACATCTATTAGACATTCTCTTGATTTTTATTTTTCATAATAAATAAAATTTTAAAAGATGTGAACAGCAAGTGGCTCCCCAATGCTAATGGGTGTTGCTTTCACTGCACACGTGGTAGCTGACACCCACCTCTGGTGCTGGCTGGCACTTTGCACCAAGGGGATGCAAAGCATAACAATTATGATTTTGATTGCTACAGCTCTTTTACCACATTCAGCAGAGCCTAGCATTTCAGTGACATACACAAAGCTGGCAATTGTGTAACAATCCCGTGAAATGAACGTGGTTTAGCCAAAAACAGTAAAAGCAATGCGTGCTGGCTTCTGCTGAGCTATTCTCTTGCTATTTTAACTCCGTAGACTTACCTCAGGAAGATCAATGGCAACATTTTCATCTAGATCCCTGAAGAAAAGAAAACCTTATTTAGTATCTGAAGGTATTGAACATCTGCTTGGGGTGGAAACTTGTTTATTACCTTTTCCCCAGGTGAATGATAAAACAGAGTTTTTTACTTAACAGGTTATGTTTAGCTAAAATTCATCAAACAATTACACTTGTGCACTGTATAAGCCTTTAAAACAGACACATTAGACTGGACTTAGGGAGAACACAGCTGTGCATGTCATCTGCTAAAGAATTCATCTCATTCTTTATTCATTATTCATTGTGAACACATTTTTTCCTCAGTATGCTTTTTTAAAATAAAATTGTCTTTTGGACAAACTTTGGGAGGAAACAAAGAGGAAGCAAACACTGCTGTATTCACAGAGACCCAAACAGGCAGCTAGTAACTCTTCCTTGTCAAACTTCAGCAGATTCATCACGGCATGCCCTTCTTCCCCACCTTCTCAACTCCTCTCAAAAAAAAGTCAGGTTTAGCCAAAATGGGCAAATACAAAAAAAAAAGCCCCAAATGATCAAGAGCCTGCCATGCTGGGTCTCTGTTCTAGGGCTGGGTGCCTGGCAGCCACAGTCTCCCCAGCAGCCAACAATCCCATGTGCAGGGGAGCACTAGAGGGCCCAAAGCTTGCTGCTGACTTACTCAGTGATGGCCTTCTTCTCAGAGAAGATCCTCAGGCAGAAATCTGCCTCCTGGTGAGGCTCAAATGTGGTTGGAATAAGGATGTAATCACCTGGTGGCAGCTTGAATCGGTGGGATACTTCCCTTAAATTGATGTAGGTTTTGCTCCTGGCCTTGGAGGGGTGGTACCTGAAGAAGTCTTTGCCCAAGTGTCCATCTCTACCAGGGCTCTAGGAGGGAAAAAAAGGCAGTGCTGCACTGGCCAGGGTGTGCTGAAAGCCATACTCACCCTCTTCCTACACACAGCCAAATTCTACCTGGCAAGACATCATCCTAGGCTGTGATCCTGACTCTCCCTCCCAGGTGCTAACAGCAATTTAGCTCCCACCTTATGGCAAGGATCCATTACCACTGCCCTTTCCCATCCAGAAGGCAGTCTCAGAGTACTCTGCGACATTATCTTCCTACTTGAATGCTCCCTGCCACTAAACACCATCATCCCAGATAGGGTGTCACAAAGCAGTGACAACAGATTGACCAACCTCAACCTCACTCAGAGATAGGCATCTCTGTGTGATGCAACTCAGGATGCTCAGAAGAAGCAAAATTCCCTATCCCTGAACCAGGCAGGGGGTGACAGAATCATGGGGCTGAGGGGTCTGTCCTAGGAACCCATGGTCCTATGGGGACTCCTAAATTCTCCTCTGAGAGGACTCCATCCTCCATGGGGCTTGATGTAACTGAGGTTATTTTAAGAGCAAAGGCCTTAAAAATGGAGCAGGGATACAAACCCAGAGAAATTGCCAAATGCCAACAGTGCAGCTCCTGTGCTGTAGCAGCAAAGGAGTACCTCATAAATAGAGTAGCCAATGGTCAGCATTTCAGCTCCAAGCTTCTTGAGTTTACGGCGACCCTTCTGCATCAGTGCTGCTATGAATGTGCAGTCATCTTGTCCATCGTCCTTCTCTGCCAAATGCAGCTTGATTTGTGGATTTGTCCAGAAAGTCTCTGCCAATGTAAAGAACACCAGAGCGTTTCTTGACTCAGAATAATAAACCACCACTACTACTACAAAAGTAACCCCACCAAACCAAAAAAGACAGTGAAGCTGAGGTTTCACTCAAACTTGGTTTTCCCATTAATTGTTATACTTCTTTCCCCTAGGCTTTGCAAAAACTAAGCCAAATCCCAAAGTTCTTTGTGAAACTACACGTAGGAAAGATTTTAGGCCTGATGCCTTTTTAAGCTACCCCAGTTCAAATGAAGTTGTCAGATGAAATTTTGTTAAAATTACATGGCTACAATGATCCCATAGTGCTGGTGCCTGTCTGCACTAACACAGTTTGGATCCATGACACAGCTTCAGAGGCACATAAATATGTTGGCTGAGCTAGGCTTTTTGTCTCATTTTACACTTGCTGCTGCAGTTTAACTGGTTTATTGGAACCCAGTCCTACTCATGCAAATGTCATTAAGAGGTAAATCAGATCCAACAAACCTAGAGCAGAAAAAGCAACTCTTTCACCAGAAAGTCTCAAGTGGGGCTACATGAACATTTATCACTTTGTTCATTGCTGGTTTGCTCATTCGAAGAAGCCAATCACAGAAAGGTCTTATCTTTAGAGTACAGCACTCTTAAAGCCTGTGATTTGACTTTCCTCATCTGTCCCTTTGACAGGTTCCTGTCAGCTTAACTGTCCTGCAGCCACAGCTCTACAGAGCTCCTCTCTGAAGAGCTAGAGCTGAGGGTGGGTAAAGATTTCAGTGCCTGCTTCTCACTTTCAAGTACTTACCTAGGAAATTTCTACATCCTCCTGCAGTGGCTCCCCGGACCCAGCTTCCCTGGTGGATGGTCACTTCCCATTTGTGGGCAGTGCTGTCTTCCAGAGCATCTGGAGTCAGGTTGCAGATTTCAACTTTGTCAAAATGCACTTTGAAGTCTTCAAACTTCATCCTGAGCAAAAGGTGTGGTAAGGAAGAGGCAGCCACTCACTTTTGTGAAGGATGCCCAGCAGAAGCATTTATCCCCCAGAGGCCCAGGGCCAGATCAGCAGTTCATGTAGAGCAGTTTTGGTGACCATGGATATATGCCAGCACACAGCAGGAGAGCAGTGAGCTTTCACTCACTGTGGTGTAAAGCACAAACACCCTTTTTGTCTGCATCTCATTCTGACATCTCTTACACCCTTCTTTTATCCAGTTACAATTGAGTCTAAGATGAAACAGAAGTGACAGTGGCACAAAACCTAGAGTAGAAAGTGTTATTTCATCAACACTTTAATGGCTGCATCTGTATTGCCAAATACCCAACCAAAGGATTGTCTGGCACGTGCAGGAGCTGAGTCCTCATACAAATCATCTGTGTGTACAGTGTCAGGCATGATAGCACAACCAGTGACACGTGGTGATGGACTAATCAAGCCATGGTGTGATTACCTGTCTGCACTGCAATTAAAGTAACATTTGGGCCTCTGCTAAGGTTCATAGGCTCAAGCTGCTCACCCTTCCCTCCCTTGTGGGTGCCTGGGACCTTGTTCTAGCAAAAATATACACCAAACATGACAGATAAAGTGTGTTTGGACTTGAGAAATGTCTCCAATCTGCCCTTGAAGGTAGCTTAGACCCTGCTGCCTACTACTGTGCCCCACGGATTGTGCTGCATATATTTTATGCCCAAGGTGGACACATGTACATGTCAATGGGAATGAGGGAGCAAATGCCACAATATGGGAGCTGCTAGGCTGGGCTGGTTGAAACTAGCCTGCTCAGCATAGGGAGAAGCAGATATGCCAGGAGATTTTATCCAGCAAGTACAAGGGCAAAAAGACACCAACAGTCCCACTGGCCAAGGAGTCAGTTCAGGACTGAGCAAACAGCCAAAAGAAGGGACAGCCAGAGCCAGGCACCACTGGGCATTGGGTGCAGTCCTGAGCAAAAGGAAACAGTGCACAGAAGGTGTCTGACACAGCAGCTTGCATGGTGTGTGCTACAAGGACAGGAGGCACATATACTCTAAGCCTGAGGGTAGCCTTGGTAGGATGAACTTCCCTCTGTAAAAGAGGTGATGCATTAGGCCTTCGTGAAGGCAATTTGGCATCTAGATATGTTCTCTGCTCTGAACTGCTATGTGGAAGAGCCCCCCTCTCTCCCTGGACCATAGAAATAACACACAGAAATGGATCTCCTCCCTAACATAAGCTTCTGTAACTATCCTTTTCTTTCTGGGGTAGATGCCTAACAACAAAATGGATTTGCAGGAGAGCAAGGGCCCTCCAAAATGCAAGTTTATCAGTGGCCGTGGCAGATAGGACCCAGCTATCTTCCAACACAGCTAGTTCCATTTTTCTTCCTCAAAACAAATAGATGTCTGTGGTGGTATTAATTTACACTTGCTATGAGCCATTTTACAACTTGGCTTTGGTGTGGAAAGAAACAGCAGGGTTTGCTTTGCTGAGTTCTGCCCTTTCTTGTCAGTTATTCACAGATATTGCTAGCCCTAGGCACTGCTAATTCTCACTCTGAGGCTCAGGACACTAAAGCAGGGGAAGCATATCAAAATCTATCTCTAAATGGCTTGGTTTCCTGGCCACAATATGCAATTTGGGATTCTTTGGAAATGTGCTGCAAAGCAGAGGAAGAGGTTGCCCTTTGTAGATTAGATTTGACTTCTAGGAGGTAAAACACCTGTTCTGATTTCCCTAGAGCTGTTCTGGGTTTGTACTTATGAAGGGAAAAGAAGACTCTGACCCTTTGATCTTAGGAAGGAAGGGACTAGGTCGAGTGAGAAGCTTATTTCTTAGCCAACCACAAGACACCTCTCTGCATCTATTAGAAGCACCTGAACAAGACCCATCTGAACTGCTAATATGCAGACAAAATGTCTTTGGGGTACTTAATGAGGTCAAAATGTCCTCAGCACGTCATCACGAAAATTTTCTTCAATTCTCGCAAGTCCAAAGAACAAAAGGGTCTAAAAAGGGATTTTTTTTCACTGTTCATTTGATGCTTACTAGCACACTTTTACCTCCAACATATGGTCAGGCTATAAGTTCTGCCCTGTATTGAGATACTTGCTGGAGTTACTTGGGTTCCATGTAAAGTCTTTGTCTCCTTTACACTCACCACATCAACTACAGCTGTAGCCAGGTCAAAAACAGACAAAAAACCCCATCAAACCCAAAACCCAAACAAGCTCAAAAGCTTCTTGAAGAAACTGCAAATGCCCTAATGCATTTGCTATGTCAATAGCAAAATAATTCAAAATATCATATGTAAAAATACAGTAATAGAAGAGCCACTGGACCTACTTCCCTCTAGTTATCAAAATTTGGGATAAATAATTTTGTGTGACTTAATGTGCTGCATTGTCTATCTCAAATAACTTCTCAGGCCTGAAGTTGAACTTTGGTTTAACTTGCAGGCAAAATCTGGAATAGCTCTATTGCATACCTCTCTAGATTTACCTCTGTATAAAAGAATTGAGCATCTGGCCCTAGAAAATGTGACCCAACAAATTGTCACAACATGGTTAATATAGAGGGGGATCATGGGCAAGTGAGCCATCTGCTCTGTCTGAGATAATGAATTTGGCATGAAGAACACTTCACACTTCTAAAGCACTTTCCACCATGTTGGTTTCTTTTATTCTTCTCATTTCTTAATTTAATTTAATTTAATTTAATTTAATTTAATTTAATTTAATTTCATTTCATTTCATTTCATTTCATTTCATCTTTTCTTCAAGTTTTCCACAATTTCACATGTATCTTGATCCTCTTTTACTTTATGCAACAAGTAGTATTGCTTCTAAGGACTCATTCTCTTCCAGTGCAAGCCCAGACTGAATCTTGAAGGCATTTCATAGCTGATACAGTGCCATACAATGCTCCATTCTGTATATCCTGCCTTTGTTCATGGGAAGGATTTAAAGGGTGTTTAAAGGGTGCAAATGGGAGACACACATTGGTATTTGAAATACCAATGCCATTAACTAAACTGATTTTGGAGGTTTTTGTTATTAAAACAGATACAGGCACAAATGAAGCACAGAAAACAAACAGAGCATTCTACCTTCCCTCTCTTAGGCACAAACTGAGAATTTTGTCACACAAAAGATTCATCCCTGTTGCTTGTTTAGGCCACTTGCACCTTGATTTCTGATTAGAGTCACACACTAAAAACCCGTGGCTTACCAGAACTCTCCATCATCCCGTGCTGCCTGAGACAGGCGTCTCTGCTCCGACGGGCTGACTGAGCGCCACTCTGCAGAGCTACAGAGAAACAAAACCAAGCTGTACTACAGGTAGGTGGCAATTAATTTCCCCTGGCTCAGAAAGACTGGCTGGACATAACAGCAGGCTGTTCTTCCCTCACATGTGTTTTATTTCTGCAGCTTACACAAACAAAAGAGGTTTCCTGATCCTGCTGGCACTCATGGTCTCAGACACCAAATTAATGCAGCCAAAAGCAGCACCAGGCCAAGGATCCTAAGGGTGCTCCAGAGTGCTTTTAGTGTGAGTTCTTGGCATTGGGACTGGTCTCAGGTGTTTGGTATGGAGATAATAAAGCTATTGGTAAGCCTCAAGATGTTGGTAAATAAACACTCTCCTTAAATCTCTATTCCATCTGTAACACCATCTTCTTTCTCACTCTTGTTGCTAATTTAGGGCCAGATGTTTTTTCAAAATTGAGTCAATGGGAACTGAATAGGATCCTTCCCCTGCACGGAGAGATTTGGTGAAGTAACTGGGACTCCAGGTTAAGTATTTGCCTCCTTTTCACCCACCCTTTCAACTCCAGCTGTGGCATATCAAAACCAAACAAAAACCTGATAAAGCTTTTCAGGAAACCTGGAAGTGCACTGCTATATTTCCAATATGACATAATAAATTTATAGAGTAGAAGGCACCTTGTGTTGCGGTTTTTAATTCCAGCAATCACTGCAAAATGTTAATACAGGCTCCTGTATTGACCTGCAAGCCCCTCTGCATCCTGAGTTCCAGAAAGCCTCCCAAGTACACAGGCAGAGCTCTGCTTTGCAGAGACAGCCTTTTTGATGAAGAGCATAAACTGCCAGATGCCTGTCCTGATCATAACCTCTCCATCTTTTTCAGATTTAAGAACTCATTATACATGTCAATTATCCATGTTTTTCTTCAAGATAAAGGATCTGAGCTGATGTGGACATATTTAATTTACTTCTGAGCCATGATAAGGACAGGGAAATTTAAAGTAGTCCTACAAATGATTACATGTCTCAGCAATATTAAAGGGCCAGGCAGGTTATTGTTCCTCCCCTCTGCATCTGTGTGGATTAAAAAAAACCTCAGCAGAAAAAGTAAAACAAAAATGAAACAATGCATATATGCAAGAATATGCAAGAATGTGTTGGAGAGAAATGTACTGTTGATTTTTAACTATGTATTTTTTTCATTTTGTATTGTTTGCACTTTGTTTGCTATTAGTAGTAAACTGACTGGTTTTCAGGCCAATTCTGCTGTGGCTTGGGGTCCTTCCACAACTTTGGAGAGGGTCTCATTTAATGGCCATATATTATTATTATTAAGGTTTTACTTCTGATGTGTTTGGAAGCTCCGAACAATAAACATAGAGAGATGCAAGCAATTCAGAGGGGGTAACACAATATCAGTTTCAGCTTATCTGTAGTAGGACAAAGTATGGATGCTGTGTTACAAATATTACAGCAATAGGCTTGTAAATATTTAAATATCACTCCAAATGTATAACCTTTAATACTGCAGTGTATTAAAATTAACTTATCTCATTTATATTAATGCATGATTTCTGCTAATCCCCTAGGTTTTGGGGGCTAAACAACCTCGACAGTATCCCTGCATTGTGCTGCTTTGAATACACTGAGGGGGAGATGCTGTAGGGCAGTAATACTGCTAGGCACGTGCAAACCCCTGGTTTAATTTCCCGTGGAGCAGCTGGAGCTGCAGGAAGCCAGCTGTGGAGCAGAAGCTGGGATTTGGCCTTTGTGAGGCCAGGGTGTAAGGGACAGTGCACCCACTTGTCACTCCAAGGGCCGTTCCACTCCACCTGCCCCCACGGGTTCCTTATCCTTATCAGCTGCACTTGCCGGCCCCTATAGCTCACCTGGGGAAGAAGGAAATAGAGGAAATATCAGGTGCCAGGATCTAGGGAGCAAGGCTTCTCCAGTGTGCAGAGACTGGTGTTCACGGCTGGGCAAAAGGCACAGAGTGCCACAGGAGATGGGGGAGGCAAAGCTGGATGGGAATTGGGACAACTTCCTCAGGATAACTTCTCCCATCACCTGAGGCCTTTATCTTTTGCTCAGGTGTCTCCTCGCCCTGCTGGACATACCTCCTCAACACCAGTCACAGAGTACGCGTGGCCTTTCACTAGGCCAAACGGGGTTCGGGCTTCTGACTCTGCAGCACTGCTGGTCTGGAGAGGGGAAAAAAGTGTCAATAAACTACTCTCTTCAGAGTGAGATCCCAAGTGGTGTCACCTGGTCCCTTCCAAGCACCAGGGTAAGTAGTGGCTATCCTGAACTACTAACAGGCAACCTGTCTTTCTGCTCAACCATTGTGCAACCATCCCCTTTTGGGAAAAAAATATGGGGGGTTTTGAGTGTTGTTGAATCAGAGCAAAAATGAGGTGGTTCCAGGGTGGAATTCCTCCTCTGCCCCTCTGATTTTGTTTCAGCACCATCTACATTTCCAGGATCTCAGTCTTAACTCTCAGACTGAGATCAGGTGTTCACATGGTCTCATTTCTTGTGAAAAGGCTTTGACGTACAGTGATGGTGAAGGGTCCCATCAGCCTGCTGAGTATCACACTGCCTAGTTCAATAAAAATTGAACTAGTCTTTGAAAGCAGCAAACTTCATCAGGAGAAAAAGTGAAACTCAAACCAGAAAACACTGAACCCCAAAGCTGAGGCCACTGAGAAATTGAGACCCCATATCTTACTTACATCAATAGAACAGCCCACCATTGAGCATCTTTTCAGGGCTTTCTCTAGGATTTCATAGAAATTGTCAGGAGCCGCCTTAACATCATACATTTCTCCTATACCCCCAGTGAAATCCTCCATGGCCTCTATTGTACTGCCACCCTTCAGAGACTCGTAGCTGCCATTCAACCTGCAAAACACATGCTGACTGTGAGAATTGCTTTCAAGATATCCATGTTTGAGAGCTTTCTTGCACGTGTGTAGAATTGCAGCAATAGCACTGAAGTCAAAATAAGTACCCTAGAGTGTACTCAAGCAGTAGTATCAGGGTCATTCTCTGCTTCCCTTTTTAGTTGCATTTTTAATTCATCCCTTTCTCCATATCTTTAGAGCCTGGGGGTGTTCATTCCTTAGTGCCAGTTGTCAGGCTGGCAAGGGCAGCTAGAAGCTGCTCACTAGAATTGTGAATACCATATGAACAAACTGTGAATAATGTATGTACAAGTAGCAAATTATGTATGTGCAGTGGTACTTACTTGGCATAGGCTTTTTCTAGTAAGGCACTCCAAAATTCATTGAGTTCAGCTGAGTGCAGGAACACCAGCCGGCCCTTGAAGGTGGGTAGTCGGTCATCAATCACGACATCCAGCCACTCGTTGTGCTGCCAAAACTGTTCAGGAAGGATGGTGCATGAGTTTGCTGACAGCATGGCATTTCCTGAGAGCAGGATTCTGGTGTCCCAGCATTTCTACTTGTTAGTGACAATCATAGGCTTGATTAGAAGACATGAAATTTGTCTGTTCCCACTCTGCCATGCAAGGCTGCTCTCTGCAAGGGTAATCTGTCTTAAGGAAACACTAAGACTAAATATGTAGACCTGTACTGTAGCTCCTTGTCTGGATAATGTCACTCACATAGCCACACAAGTGTTCACCACATAATTCAAAACTCCATTAGGACACACGTGTTACAGATCCCAGTTCAACCTTCTTTAAGGACTGACATCCTAAGTGAGGTGTGTGTGCCCAGGAAAATGTTCACAAAGCAGGAGTGGCTGTGTTTGTGCCTGTATGAGGCTGATGCAGCCCTCTAGGTTGTCAAAACATGAACAGAGTAAGCTCAGCAAGCCTACTTTTTTCAGTGTCTCTGCAGTACCTGGCAACCTCACTGCAAAATAGACCATGAAATGTAATGACAGAGATGTGTTCATTCCGTGACAGAGGTTCACCTTACCTGGAAGTGAAATATTCCAGCATAATCTGGCCCAAAATTTTGATCCAGTGGCACCACTCTTGCTAGTGCTTTTTCATTCAGAGTGAGAGAAGCTATGGCTGCTAATAGCCAGCAGTCACCTGTGGATTGAGAAGAGGGAAAGAGGAAAAAAAGGGGCCAAAAAGAGGAGATGTTACAACATCTGTTAGCTGCCACTTCCCCTGAAATCCAAAAGGCAGCCTGCATGTCCCCAGAGAGGGTGTCCCTGCCTGGCCAGGGCAGACTGTGCTTCAGTCTGGAGGTGCTGGTAGACAAAAGACTCCCTTGGGCTCACAGTACCCTCAAGTGAAGATGCTTGCTTGATCCTGAATCCCACTTCACCAAGATGGACTCTGGCATGGATGGGAGGGAGCTATTCAAGAGGCAGCTGTGGGCCAGGTGAGCCCGGGCAGGACTTCCAGCTCCACTGCTCCCACCAGTTCAGGAAGGACAACATCCCTGTGTGAGGGCACTGCTGCTGCTCCTCACCGTGTGCAGACATGAACACATCCACCCAGGGGTATCACTCACCAAGATCCCCTTGACAAATGTCAGTTCTGGTAGCTCCTCCAAGGATAAACTTGGGGTCTTTGACAATTTCCTGCAACAGTGAGACAGAGCAATTACTTAGAATGGGCCAGGAAAATATCACCATCACTCTGAACCAGCGCTGCAGAAATGTTGACAAACCCTGTGTGCCACATGAGCTGTATTATCCTGCAGCAGTGTTGCCACCACAAAGAACAAGATGGGGAATCCTTGCTAATTAATTATAGTGTAGAGTAATTAAAGAATCAACTATCATAATTTTTTTCATAATTAGTTGGCTGCTAATGAAAGGCTGGCATTCTTTATTCATCTGTAAGCATTGTTAAAATATCATAGCACAAACTCATCCAGAAGATTGATGTAAGGCTGCAGCCCTGGTTAACAGGGATTTTTGTTCGCTTGCTTTCCTCCAATGGCTGAAAAAAATAAAATTAGCGATTTACTTTTAACTGAACTAGTAAGCCTTTTATTTACTTGCATGTAATACCTGGAACATACAGTGACAACCATGAGACAATTTCCTCCTCAAAAAAGCAAACAACAAAGGTAGGTTAAGTCCTGTTAATTTTTAGGAGGAGCTAAACACTACCCACCCTGCGTGGTCAGAGGGAATGGTGCTCATGGTAGCATTACAGCAATTCTCAAGCATTCATTAGACTGATTTAGTTCAATTACTAGGGCCATGGCTGGATAGAAAAAGTACAGTGATAGACCAATAAATGTGGCAGGAATTCTTCTCTTCTCCATGTTCCGAAGAACTGTATATTGAATGTAATTGAACTGAATGGAAAAGGGGAGGGGAGAATATGAAATATATTACTGGAGGAATATGCCTGTAGTTAATCAGTCTGCCCTGATACATTCATTATTGCAGGCCCTGTGGCATGAAGCAGATCCTTCTGCCTAAGTGGCAAATGAAACAAATTAATGGGGAGGGCAGAGGAAATAGAAGAGCACATTCAGCCATTTAATCCCTGCATTTACCTAGATGAAATTGAGTTGCTTTGTGTTCATATCACTGCATTTTCTCAGACCATAGAGCAGAATATTGATAATTTTGTTTAGCTTCCTGCCCTCATTGCTGAAGCACCTGCTGCTGGCCACTGCTGGAGGCAAGGCACTCCCCTCAGTGAACCAGCACTGCTGCTGCTTTGGAGCTGCCTCTGCAGAGAAAATATTCAGGAGGAAGCTGGTTTGCATATTTTTTGTTTGCCTTTGCTGGGGGGGAGGTGATGGCCAGGTTGTGCCTCAGCCACAGGTGCCCTGGGGAGGAGGTATCACAGCACATCAAGTCCCCAGAGTGTGGAGCAAAGGGAAATCAAACAGCAGCCCCTCCTTCCCTGGCCCGCCTGCTTGTTAAACACACTCAGTCCTGTTGGGACTGGGCATGAACAATAAAACCACAGCTCATTGCCTTCAGACACTGATATGGCAATGACTGATAAAGTAGCTGATCTTCAACAACACATTTTGTTTTAGCACCATTGCTCCCAGGAGATGTAATTCTCATTGCAACTAATGCATTTAGCTGTTACCAAGAAGCCCTGTGTGTTAGCAAGGGACAAGATAAAAAAATTTTTCCACTGACATGAGTTTGATTCATGACTCACTGTTTATTACACACCTCTGTAACTCACATATGGAAAAATATTTTCAACCTCTGTTGGAACAGAGAATTTCAAGCTTTCTGTGCTGACAAAGACTGATCCTCAAAAATACACTGCATTTGATCTGAAGCCATAAAAAAGGCTTCCAAAATTAAGTGATAGCACTGAGACTTTAAGTGTGTAACTAAATAGAGGTGTGTTATATCACAAGATGAAAGATTTAGAATTTAAAATTTTAAAATATAGTAATGCTTAATGAAATAAAAAGTTTAAAGTATAAGTTAGTTCTTCTTCTTCTCCTTCTTCACAAGTTTAAGTAATTTTTAAAAATTGGTTGAAAGAGTCCGCAATACAAAACGTAAGTAGTTAATTATTGAATTAAAAGTAAAAATAAATTAGTTAGCATCTCATAATTAAGTAATTTAAGCTTAAAAAAACCTTAAAAACAAAACTCTTAAGTGCCATTTCTACTCTGTTAATATATAGAAGCACTCATGGTCAGTAAGGCTATAACATAAATAAAAAGTAATAAACATCTAAACCCAAACAAGAATTCCATCTCTCGTGCTTTTAATCTTAACCCTAAGAAAAAGAACCACATATAGCCAAGGAGTTGGCCACAAACCTCCTATGTCTAAAGCAGTCAAAAATAATTTTTAAAAATCAATAAAAAGGAATTGAAAGGATGCTGGCTGTGGATGTATGACACATTCGCTGCTGCACAAGCGAAAACACACTCTACAGTTTTTGAGTGGATGTCGCAAAAATAAAATTAATTTTAAAAGGACTTTCAGATGGTATAATAATGTATTAGGAATTCTACCATGTTACAGCACAAAACCCAGCATTCACATACAGCATGCAGTAATTCAAGGATTCACCTGCACAAGGATATTGCCTATAAGTAGGAACATGCAGCCTGCAGGGAGACGAAACAGAGTGATCCATGATTGTCCTGATGCTGCATTAAAGCTGTGTTTCTTTAAACCCAAATGAAAAAAAAAATTGCATCCCTGTGCCTGTCTTGTACTGGTAGACGGGGGTGCATAGAGACCTAAAACACGCAGGGAGTGAGATTGTTTAGGTGTTCCTGTGAACACATTCCTCTGCCTGGTCCCAACCTGTCATACTGGTTGTCCGTGGCTGCTCGTACTAGGAGTATTTCTTACTTCCTCCTGTAGACCATAGACCCATTTGACACTGGTAAAACCCATTTGTCTTTCCTTTTTTGGATTGGGTTTTTTCATTCTTCAATTTATGTCTAACCTTCCTAAACGGGAGGGGGAAGGGAGGGGAGGAGAGGAGATTCGAGGAAAGGAGATTCCAGGAGAGGAGATTCGAGGAGAGGAAAGGAAAGGAAAGGAAAGGAAAGGAAAGGAAAGGAAAGGAAAGGAAAGGAAAGGAAAGGAAAGGAAAGGAAAGGAAAGGAAAGGACAGGAAAGACACGATTTT